>JAHHZJ010000289.1:0-144934 GCA_021437245.1 Aegilops speltoides | reverse complement strand
CTACTTGAAGTTCCCTTTCTTTCCTTTGCCCTTTTCTTGAAACTAGTGGTCTTGCTAATCATCAACACTTGATGCTCTGTCTTGATTTCTACCTTCATTGATTTCATCATCATGAAAAAGCTCAGGAATCGTTTTTGTCATCCCTTGCATACTATAGTTCATCACGAAGTTCTTCTAACTTGGTGATGGTGACTAGAGAACTCTATCAATCACTATTTTATCTGGAATATTAACTCCCACTTGATTCAAGCGATTGTAGTACCCAGACAATCTGAGCACATGCTCACTGCTTGAGCAATTCTCCTCCACCTTTTAGCTATAGAACTTGTTGGAGACTTCATATCTCTCAACTCAGGTATTTGCTTGAAATATTAACTCCAACTCCTGGAACATCTCATATGGTCCATGACATTCAAAACGTCTTTGAAGTGCCGATTCTAAGCCGTTAAGCATGGTGCACTAAACTATCAAGTAGTCATTTATATTGAGCTAGCCAAACGTTCATAACATCTGCATCTGCTCCTGCAATAGGTCTGTCACCTAGCGGTGCATCAAGGACATAATTCTTCTGTGCAGCAATGAGGATAAACCTCAGACCATGGACCCAGTTTGCATCATTGCTACTATCATCTTTCAACTTAGTTTTCTCTAGGAACACATATAAAACATAGGGAAGCAACAACGCGAGCTATTGATCTACAACATTATTTGCAAAATACTATCAGGACTAAGTTCATGATAAATTAAAGTTCAATTAATCATATTACATAAGAACTCCCACTTAGATAGACATCCCTCTAATCATCTAAGTGATCACGTGATCCAAATCAACTAAACCTTGTCCGATCATCACGTGAGATGGAGTAGTTTTCAATGGTGAACATCACTATGTTGATCATATCTACTATATGATTCACGCTCGACCTTTCGGTCTCAGTGTTCCGAGGCCATATCTGTATATGCTAGGCTCGTCAAGTTTAACCCGAGTATTCTGCGTGTGCAACTGTTTTGCACCCGTTGTATTTGAACGTAGAGCCTATCACACCTGATCATCACGTGGTGTCTCAGCATGAAGAACTTTCGCCACGGTGCCTACTCAGGGAGAACACTTATACCTTGAAATTTAGTGATAGATCATCTTATAATGCTACCATCAATCAAAGCAAAATAAGATGCATAAAGGATAAACATCACATCCAATCAATATAAGTGATATGATATGGCCATCATCATCTTGTGCTTGTGATCACCATCTCCGAAGCACCGTCATGATCACCATCGTCACTGGCACGACACCTTCATCTTCATCGTAGCATCGTTGTCTCGCCACCTATTACTTCTATGACTATCACTACCGCTTAGTGATAAAGTAAAGCAATTACAGGGCGATTGCATTGCATACAATAAAGCAACAACTATATGGCTCCTGCCAGTTGCCGATACTTTGTTACAAAACATGATCATCTCATACAATAAAATTTAGCATCATGTCTTGACCATATCACATCACAACATGCCCTGCAAAAACAAGTTAGACGTCCTCTACTTTGTTGTTGCAAGTTTTACGTGGCTGCTACGGGCTGAGCAAGAACCGTTCTTACCTACGCATCAAAACCACAACGATAGTTCGTCAAGTTAGTGATGTTTTAACCTTCTCAAGGACGAGGCGTAGCCACTCAGTTCAACTAAAGTTGGAGAAACTGACACCCGCCAGCCACCTATGTGCAAAGCACGTCGGTAGAACTAGTCTCGCGTAAGCGTACACGTAATGTCGGTCCGGGCCGCTTCATCCAACAATACCATCGAACCAAAGTATGACATGCTGGTAAGCAGTATGACTTGTATCGCCCACAACTCACTTGTGTTCTACTTGTAAGTGCATCTAGTGCCACCCCTAGTTGGTTTTGGAGTATTGACGACTAATCTGGTTGAGGGACTAATGTGTTTGTGAGAATTGCAGGATAACACAAGTAGTAGTCCCTCATTGATTCGGTTTACCTACCGGAGATGGCCCCTAAAAATGTGTGAAGACATTGAAGACAATGGTGGTCTGTGAAGCTATTCACGTTGAAGACTATGACATGAGAAGACGTCGAGTGAAGACTATGGAGCGCGATGACTTAGTTGTTTTGTTGTTTCCTTTTCTTGTTTGTTGAGTCATAGGGACCACCGCACTGTTAAGTGGGGTCCAAGTGGACAAAGTCAGAGTGACTGAAGTGATGCTCAACCAAATCCTATGTATTCGAGCGAAGACAATGAGAGCAAATCTTATCCAGAGTCAGATGAGTCAGCTTTACTTGTAGCCCGAAATCTGACCGTTGCGACACGTGTCAGTTCCTTACTGACCCAGGGTCATTTCGGACAAATCAGGTCGGGTTGTGCAGTGGCTATAAATAGCCCACCCCCTACACCATAAATTGGTGGCTGCTCAGAGTTAGTACACGGCTTTTGTCGTTTGAGAGCAACCCACCGCCGAAGCTTTCGAGAGAGAATCCTTGCGAGGACAAAGCCCAAACCACCCAGAGCCCAAAGAGTGTTTGGCATCACTGAAGTCTTTCTGTCTGCGTGATCTGAAGACTTGTTACACTTGAGGACTGTGAATCCTCCAGCCGGTTAGGCGTCACATTCTGAGCATCCAAGAGTCATTGTGGATTGCTGGTGAACAAAGTCTGTGAAGGTTTGGAAGTCTACCTTGAAGACTTACCAGAGTGATTGGGCAGGGACTAGGTGTCCTTAGCTCAAGGGGAAGAAGGTGAAGACGCGGTCTTCTGAGTTGAATCTTAGCCTCCCTAACCAGACATACAATTTTCACAGCAACTGGAACTGGTCGAACAAATCCCTATCCTCCTGAAGCCACTGGTTCTATCTCTCAATTCTCTCTACTTACAGTTTGTCTTCGTCAAGTCATTGCCTGCTTGCATTATCTATTTGACTCCACTGAGTGACTACCTGTTCTAATTGGCTTCATACTATCTTCCATCCTGATCTTTACTACCTAGCTGCTATTAGTCTTCATGCTTCCACTAAATAGTTGACTATGGCTTGTCTAGTGTAGTCTACCTTCCGCTGCATACAAATAGTGTTGTTTCTATTGTTTGTCTTCGAAACTCCCATGTTTTGAAGACTTTCATAAAAATCGCCTATTCACCCCCCCTCCAGTCGATAACTAGCCCTTTCAATTGGTATCAGATCAAGGTACTCCCTTGTTCTGTGTGATTCGGTTTAACCACCTAGAGTTTTAGCTATGTCGACTGTAGGGATAATCAAAGTCTCCGCTGCGTGCCCCATCTTCGATGGCACTGAATATCCCTATTGGAAGAATAGGATGTACATGCATCTTGAAGCCATTGATGTCGATCTATGGTATGTCATCAAGAACGACGTTCCCAAGACTGGTGAAGGTGTCACCCCTGCTGACGTCAAGAAGTTCATTCAACTGGACTCTACCGCCAAGAACATCATCTGTGATCATCTGACCAAAGGATAGTATGGCCGTGTGAGTGCTCTGGAAACGTCGAAGCTAGTCTGGGACTGGCTCTCCAAGGTCAATGAAGGCGTCTCAACTCAGCGAGATCAACGGATCAGTACTCTCTGCAACCTCTTCAACCGCTTCAAGAGACACGACAATGAGGATGTCCAGCTCACATTTGATCGCCTCACTAATATCACAAATGAGCTCCAAGCACTCGGCGCCACTGAGATCACAAAGCATGAAATAGTGAAGACAATACTGAGATCTCTTGACAGCTCATTTGACACCTTAGCCCTGATGATACAAGAACGCCCCGACTTCAAGTCTCTCGATCCGGCTGACATACTTGAGAGGATAAACACACATGAGTACCAGCTATCTGAGAAACGAGATATCTATGGCCCCAACTATGGCGAACTTCGCTTTGAAGGCAAAGGCTCTGCTTCCTCATCGAAGAAGAATCATTGCGATTCTGGTGATCCACGAAGACATTGGAAAGGAGCTTGCTATGCTTGTGAAGAAGTTCCAGAAATTCACCAAGAAGAAAGGCTTCAGAAAGTGTTCACGATCCAGCTCAAGGAATGATGAAGCTTCTGTCTATGACCACAAGAAGAGAACCTGCCACAAGTGCAAGAAACCTGGTCACTACATCTCTGAGTGTCCACAGTGGAACAATGAGAAGAAGAAGAAGAAGAAGAAGATCAAAGAATATGATTCTGATGACAAGAAGAAGAAGAAATCCTCAAAGTCTTCTTCCAAGTCTTCATCACACAAGAAGAGCTCATCTGGCAAGGCCCGTGCTTTTGTTGGCAAGGAAATGGATTCAGAGGAGGAGTCTGCTTCTGAGGAGGCGAAGGTGGAGTCTGAGGAAGAGTCTGACTCTGGTGTTGCAAGTCTAGCTCTAGCTACAGCCTACGTCGCCAAGTCCATCTTCAACACTGAAGACAATGGCTCCGTCACCAACGCTGATGATAACGACAAGGATGACTCGCCTACCACCTACTGCTTGGCACGTGGTGCCAAGGTAAAATCATGCGATGCTTACTTTCAAACATATAGTGAAGATGACTCTGATGATGAATCCAAACCTAGTTACAAAACACTTGCTAAAATTACAACTGAACAATAGAAAGCTATGGAACATACTCAAAAACTGTTAGACAAAAGCGATGACCTGTTAGACGTGGAAATGGCCAAGTCTCAGTCCTTAATTGAAGACATCAAAAATCTTCATGTTAAGTACCAGGAACTTGAAGGTCGACATGAATCGCTCTCAACTTCTCATGAAAAGCTTTCCTATGATTATATTCAAAGGAAGAGGGAACTTGAGAAATTGAGATCGGCTCATGAAGATCTTCAAAAGGAGAACGAGTCACTTCGCGCGCAACAGATCAGTCCCGCTTAGCAAGGATTTGAACCACCATGTCTAAAATGCATTGAGCGTGATAATGCTATCTCTGTTGCTGAATGTTCCACTGCTACTACTGTTGCAATATCTTCAACTGTTGATGTGGTAACTAACCCCTCTGCTGAGGATACCACTACTATTGCTGATGAGAATGCCAGGTTGAAGACACTGCTTGAGACAGGAATGTACAAAAGTCTCAAAGGGCATCAGAAATTATGTGATGTCCTCAAAAAGCAGATTTTGAACCGAAACCCTTGGAAAGAGGGCGTTGGGTTCGAGAGGAAAATGAATGTTGATGGGTCGTACTGGAAGCCTGAGCAGTATCCCAAAACCACATGGGTTCCTGCAAAGGAACCTTCAGTAGATCCATCCACCTTGTCTGGTGTCACTTGTGCTAACCCCATTATCATTGATGAATCTTTTGATGCAAACTATAAATTATTTAAAAATCAGAATGGTGAAGTGTTCGCCAGGTATATTGGTACTAACTGCAGGAACAGGCCACCTATGAAGAAGATATGGGTTCCCAAAAGTCGTCTTAAGAATCTTCCAGTGAATGTCATCATGACACCACCTGTGAAGAAGACAAACCCCATAGCAAAGGCTTCGTATGGTCCAAAAGCTTCATACAGACCGAGGACTCATCTGAGTCACCCTAACGTCAATGTTTTGCAGGAAAATCATACTCAGACCCATGAATATGAGTGTGTTTCCTCAAACCTCTATGTTCATAAAACAAAGAACTTTTTTGCTTATTCCTATGAGTATTATTCACCTCCTACAAGGCTATTTACTAGGGCTCCAAAGCCTAAGTTCTCAGATGCTGCACTTAGACTCATTTCTTCTAAGCCACCCATAAAAATGTGGGTGGTTAAGAAAACTTAACTCTCTTTTGCAGGGAAAGGTCTCCTGCCGGAAATCAAAGGCGTCCAAACCTAATGCTGGGGACCTTAAACATCTTGTGGGGCGCAAGATAAAATGCCCAAATGATCTTATTATATACTTCTTTCCGGGATTCCATGACACTCATCCTATCTATCCTAACCAAGATATGAATTTCCATGTTCCACTTGTTTGTCAAATGTTTATGCTTCACAACTCGCTTTGTGAAGCCTATCCCCTGAACTGCACTGTAGGCTATGATACCTCATGCTTCAGAATGGATTATGGACAGTGGATGCACTAACCACATGACTGGTGATCGAAGTCTTCTGATGGATTCAACGCTACGTCCATCAGACAAGAGCCATATCACATTTGCTGACACTGACACTGGTA
This sequence comes from Aegilops speltoides, assembly GCA_021437245.1. Lineage (NCBI taxonomy): Eukaryota > Viridiplantae > Streptophyta > Magnoliopsida > Poales > Poaceae > Aegilops > Aegilops speltoides. The sequence goes on along the minus strand of JAHHZJ010000289.1, from coordinate 138,776 downwards.
AAAGCAAGGTATTGGATCTAGGTAGAGTTGCAATATCAAGGGATCAGCACATGGATAAAGTGATGCTTGTTGAATCCCTTGGTTTCAACTTAATGTCTGTCTCAATGCTTTGTGACTTAAACATGATTGTGCTATTTGGAAAATATCGATGCCTTTTGCTAATGGAATCTGACAAGTCTCTAGTCTTTGAAGGGTACCGGAAAGATGATCTGTATATGGTAGATTTCTCAGCAGGACCACAGATGGCCGTATGTCTTCTAGCAAAAGCTTCAGAGTGATGGCTTTGGCATCAAAGGCTAGGGCATGCTGGCATGAGGAACTTGCACACTCTCACGAAGAAGAAGCATGCCGTGGGCATCGAAGGTGTCAAGTTCAAGAAGGATCATCTGTGTGGTGTCTACGAAGCTGGAAAGATGACCAGGGCCAAGCATCCCTCGAAGACAATCATGACTACATCTCAACCCTTCGAGCTGCTACACATGGACTTATTTGGCCCTACTCTACTACTCTACTCTCAATGCTACAGCTTGCCTCTATGGTTTTTTCATTGTTGATGATTACTCTAGATATACTTGGGTGCATATAATCCTCTACAAGACTGAAGTGCAGGATATCTTCAGACGCTTTGCGAATCGTGCCATGACGAACTATGGCATCAAGATCAAGCACATCAGAAGCGACAATGGCACTGAGTTCAAGAACACCGGCCTCGACCTCTATCTGGATACCTTGGGTATCACTCAGTAGAATGGTATTGCAGAGCGCAAGAACATAACTCTTATTGAGATGGCCCGAACTATGCTTGATGAGTACAAGACTCCATGGAAGTTCTAGCCTGAAGCCATTGATACTGCATGCCACGTCATCAACTGTGTTTATCTTCACAAGCTTCTGAAGGAAACATCCTATGAGCTCCTAACCAGTAAGAAGCCAAATGTAAGCTACTTCAGAGTATTTGGTGCTAAGTGCTGGATCAAGGATCCACATCACACTTCAAAATTTGCACCGAAAGCACATGAAGGTTTTATGCTTGGTTACGGAAAGGATTCACACTCCTACAGAGTCTTCAACCTCTTTCACTATAAAGTGGTTGGAACTGTGGATGTGCGGTTCGATGAGACTAACGGCTCGCAAAGAGAGCACCTGCCAAATGTGCTAGATGAAGTACCTCCAAGTGAATCAATCAAGCAGATGGGAGTTGGAGAGATCATACCTTCTGAGAATCAGACTGAAGAAGAACTTATCATTGCTACACCTAATCAAACCGAAGACAATGCTCAGCCTGAAGAAAATCCCCCAGATGATGACATTGATCAGCAAGAGCAAAATCTTCGTCCTGTTCAACCTCGTGTTGCAAATGAAGTTTAGATTGAGAAGATAATTGACAGCTTAAATGCACCTGGTCCACTCACTCATTCAAGAGCTACTCAAAGAGCAACACATCTAACCAATTTCGGTGGGCACTTCACATTTGTCTCAACCTCAGAACCCAAGCAAGTCGATGAAGCCTTCCTGGAACCTGAATGGATTCAACCTATGCAAGAAGAGCTTTAACAGTTCAAGCTGAATAATGTGTGGGAATTGGTCAAGCGTCCTGATCCTCGGAAGCACAATATCATTGGCACCAAATGGATATATCGCAACAAGAAAGATGAGCATGGACAAGTCGTCAGAAACAAGGCTCGTCTCGTTGCACAAGGTTACACTCAAGTGGAAGGAATTGACTTCGATGAAACATTTGCTCCGGTGGCAAGGCTTGAAGCCATTCGCATACTGCTAGCCTATGCAAATCATCACAACATCCTTCTATATCAAATGGATGTGAAGAGTGCTTTTCTCAATGGAAAGATAGAAGAAGAAGTATATGTTGCACAACCTCCTGGCTTTGAAAATCCAAAACATGTTGATATGGTATACAAGCTCAACAAGGCACTGTATGGCCTCAAACAAGCCCCTCGTGCTTGGTATGATACGCTCAAAGACTTCCTGAAGAGCAAAGGCTTCAAACCTGGTTCACTAGATCCTACACTCTTCATGAAGACATATGATGGTGAACTGTTTGTGTGCCAAATCTATGTGGATGACATTATCTTCGACTGCACCAACAAGAAATACAGTGATGAGTTTGGTCACATGATGCAAGAGCAATATCAGATGTCCATGATGGGCGAGCTGAAATTCTTTATGGGTCCCCAAATCTGTCAGCAACGCAACGACATCTTCATATCTCAAGAAAAATACCTCAAAGATTGCCTGAAGAAGTTTGGAATGCAAGACTGCAAAGGATACACGACGCCAATGCCAACCAAAAGTCATCTGGGTCCCGACGACAATGGTAAAGAGTTCGAACAAAAGGTATACCACTCCATGATTGGTTCTTTGCTTTATTTATGTGCATCTAGGCTAGATATAATGCTTAGTGTTTGCATGTGTGCCCGATTCCAAGCGGCACCAAAGGAATCGCATCACTTAGCTGTGAAGCAAATTCTTCGATATTTGGCTTACACCCCAACATTAGGATTATGGTATCCAAAGGGCTCAGAGTTTGATCTAGTTGGATTCTCAGATGCTGATTATGCTGGTGACAAGGTTGATTGCAAGTCCACATCAGGCACATGTCACTTTCTGGGACGATCTCTTGTCTGTTGATCTTCAAAGAAGCAAAACTATGTATCTCTCTCCACTGCTGAATCCGAATACATTGCTGCTGGATCTTGCTGTGCTTAGCTTCTCTAGATGAAGCAAACTCTCAAGGACTATGGTATCCATCTAAAGAATGTGCCTCTCTACTACGACAACGAGAATGCCATCAAGATTGCCAACAACCCAGTTCAGCACTTGAAGACAAAGCACATTGAAATTCTTCATCACTTTCTCATAGATCATGTTATGAAGGAAGATATTGATATCATTCATGTCAAGACAGAAGAGCAATTGACTGATATCTTCACAAAGCCCTTGGATGAGAAAAGGTTTTGCAAGTTGCGGTGTGAGCTAAATATCTTGGAATCCTCAAATGTCCTGTGATTAGGCACACATCCTAACACTTATGCATATTGATGACTTAGATGTGCAACACACGAAGTAATGTATATCTTCAATCAATGAAGACATACACTCTAAGTGTGAATACATTAATGCGGAATTTGACTTCGGAGCGCCACGATAATTGTGCGTTGTGTCTGGGTCTAATACTTCCTATATGGTGGGTAACGCCACCACCAAACTTTTGTTTGAAGTGTTTCCCTTGGCGTTATGTTTGCGAAGCTTTCATCTTTGATTTATCTTCATCTTGTTGATTTGGTCTTATACTACTTATATACACATTTGTGCTCTGTCCTCTACAACATTCACTTATAGCTATGACTTCGTGTTGAATCTTTTGATCTAAGTGAATGTGATCAGACCCCAACCTATCTATGCTTCTCCCTCAACTCTATCTGTCCAAATCATATGCATTCTATTGAAAACTGTTGATTGTCTTCACCGTTACCTTGTCAGCTGAAGTCAATCTGACAAGCATTTATATCTGTTTTTAATGCTATATCCTTATTGCCTGAAAGCCGGAAATTCAGAACGACCACCCTGACAATCCAGGCGTGCGTGAGAACATGGAACAACTTCCAAGGTGTTGCATGCTTACCACGTGCCCTTCAGATGTGAACTGCCAGGGGCACCTGCGTAATTGCGATGTGTCGTCTCTTTCCTTATAAATACCCATCACATCTCGGTCAAAAATTCTTCTTCCACCTCGCCACCTCTCGCAAACCCTAGCACCTCCGCTAGCTCTCGATGATGCCGGCGACGAAGCGCTTAGCTGCCACGACTTCTCCGATGCCGTCCTCACGCCGGGCACGGACCTCGTCCTCTCCACCGTCGCCGTAGTTGTCCTCCATCGCCAAGTTAGGGCACGGAAGATTGAACTGCTCGGCCTCGAACTTCGCTCCGCCTAGCAGTTCTTCGTGCGGTAATTAAAATTCACTTTTTACCGTCTTTTCAATCTGATAGATTCATCCTTCTTTACCAAAAGTGGTTTCTAGATCTCCAAAGTTGAATCTATCTCTTTCTGCATCCCATACAATGCCTAGTCTATTCACTTATGCTTCTTTACAAGTTAGATTCCTCACTTGTACTTATTCTTGGATTTGTACAAATCTGGAACCAACTCTCATCAAATAAGTGAATGTCTTCGCATTATGAGGTCAATGTCTTCAAACTGATTTATCTTCAAAATCTTCTGAGAATGCATATGACCTCTTCCCCTTTCCACGCACCTCTAGTGCTGTCACAGGTACATGTTCGTGGGAGAATCCCTTGGTTCTCATAGTCTGCATTCGTTTGCAGAATTCTTACAGAGTCACATAAATTCTCCTGAAGCCAGTTCTTGTCTGACCAGCCGACAGAAGCCTTTGCAAGTACTGAAGCCTTTCAGGTTAAGCTTCATGGCTACTGAGAAATCAGCTAGAAAGGGTGGCAGATAGCGCCATGGGAACACCTCCAAGGATTTGCCTCCAGGTTTGCACGAGCTGTACAAAACAGTCCCAGAGGAAACCTATAGAGGACGCAAGAATCGAATCCAATGGATTCGAAGATATTGGGCAAAGGAATGGTTCAAGTACCAATTCGTCACAGAAGAGTATGCAGAGAAGAATGTCATCAAGAAACCCTCGGGTGATATACTGTACAAAAATCTTCCTCCCAGGACCCAGGCTGAAGCTATTGAGCAAGGTTTCTATCCATGCATGATGCGCGGACCATAGCCAGAGAACACTGACCCTTCTTCTCTACTGTGGTGCCGTGAAGACAATCTGTTCAAGCGCAACTACCAGTTCGCCAAAGACTCTGTTGTAAAGAACAAGAAGGATTTCGAACTTGACTTCAACCTCGGTCCATCTGCTCCTCGGGAAGATGGGATCCGTGAAGCCAATGAAAACAGGATCGGCCCCTTGTACAACCTTGCAGGCCTCATCACACACATTGCCATCCAAGGTGCAAAAGTGGACCATTCTGGTGATGATGCTGACACTAATGATGCACCAGCTCCTCCTAAGCCACAGAAGCGAAAGAAAGCTAAGGCTTCCAAACCAACTGCTGCACCAAAAGCTTCTGGAGTGAAGCCATTGGCCACTGCCCCTCCTCCTCCAAGTAACACTTCTGAAGATCTCTCTCGCATCTCAAAGAAGCGCGAGAAGACTCAGAAGAGAAATGTTCAAAGTTCTGGTCAAGCCCTGACACCTACTGCCGTTCTGAGGAACGAGACTGAAGCCATTGATCTGTCAACAGACGATGAGTGCGGTGATGATGCTCTTGAGCAGTTGATTAAGAGCAAGCAAGAGGTGGAGATCTTCAATGATCTGCCCCTCTTCGATGTGAACATACTTGAAAACTTCATTGATGAGTGGTTTGACAACCCAAATCTCAGCTTTGATGATCTTCAGCTCCCGATTGGCATCAACGTCGCCTTCCAAGGCGCAATTGCTCCTGAGCTGGCTCTGGCTCAGCGGATTGTTGAATTGAAAAATAAGATTGACTATGAGAAAGAGCAGTTCAAGAAGCATGTGGCCAAGCTCAGCGTGGCCGATGTTCAAAACTTCAAGGTGATGCTGCATGACCTCAAGGAGGCGTTTGGCAAGAAGCGGGACGAAGCCAAAGGTTCAAGAGAGCGCATGAAGAATCTAGCTGCCAAGTGTGTTCAAGCTTACAATGAAGCTGAGAAGCGCAAGGCACTTGGGCGTCCTGGCATCGATCCCAAGCTGGCTGCCAAGAAGAAGAAGAAGCCTACTATGGCCCAAACTGAAGCACCAAGGCGGGAAGAACCTCACATTGTCTTCCCTGCCAGCATGATAGGCTCGAAGCCTACAGTGGCTTCAGAACAGAAGAAAACCAAGGCAGCTGAAGCCGAAGCCAGAAAGTGCAAGCTCAAGAACACCACTGATGATGCACCACCCACCAAGAAGAGAAAGACCAAGAAGAGAGATCGGGCTGCTCCCAAAGAGCCCCTTATTGTTGATCCCATTGATTTTGCTCATCCTGCATCTGACAATCAAGAGCGTCAGTTGATAGTTCATGAGCCTGCTTCCACATAGGCTCCTGAAGCTGAAGAAGATCCAGCCGTTGACCCCATCACGGCTAAAGACATTGGTCCCCAAGACAATGTAGAAGATGATGAAGTCCTTCCTCAGATCGAGTGCCCAACGGTATCATCGCCTGTTCTCACGAACATCGAGCTCATCAGTATTGGTCGTCCTTTGACGCCAATCTCCCAGGATGCCTCATGGGCTGATCGCCCCCAACCACCAACACCATGTCAAGACTCACCCAGTACACCCCGTCCTCCACCAACGCAAGACACCAGCCCAATGGTGAATGACGACAATTTCATGGAGACAACACCATCACCAAAAGTGTCGCCCATGTTCAAACGGCTTCGCAAAGGCCTAAATCCATCAGTCTCCATGACAACCATCATAGAAGAAGCTTCCAACCAATCCAGCTCAGTGGCACATCAAGTGTTCCCTAAAGAAAATCCCTCTGTGACGGTTCGCTCGTCCAAAGCCAATGTTGCTGAAGACAATCCAGCTGCATCAGCCGATGAAAGACAAGAAGAAGAGCGTGTTGCTACTCGCCCTACCTATTGGGGAACGTTGCAGAAAATAAATTTTTTCTACGCTTCACCAAGATCAATCTATGAAGTCATCTAGCAACGAGAGAGAGGAGTGCATCTACATACCCTTGTAGATCACGCGCGGAAGCGTTCAAGAGAACGGGGTGAGGGAGTCGTACTCGTCGTGATCCAAATCACCGAAGATCCTAGTGCGAACGGACGGCACCTCCGCATTCAACACACGTACGGTTGGGAAGACGTCTCCTCCTTCTTGATCCAGCAAGGGGGAGGGAGAGATTGATGGAGATCCAGCAGCACGACGGCGTGGTGGTGGAAGCAGCGGTGATCTCGGCAGGGCTTCGCCAAGCTCAGCAAGAGGGAGAGGTGTTGCGAGGGGAGAGGGAGGCGCTAGGGACTAGGATGCGCTGCCCTCCCTCCCTCCTCTTTATATAGGGGCCATGGGGGGCACCGGCCCCTAGAGATCCCATCTCAAGGGGGGGACGGCGGCCTAGGGGGGGGACTTGCCCCCGAAGTCAAGTCGGGCGCCCCCACCCCTAGGGCTGGTTCCCCTCCCACTTCAGCCCATGGGGCCCTCCGGGTTAGGTGGCCCCACCCGGTGGACTCCCGGGACCCTTATAGTGGTCCCGGTACAATACCGGTGACCCCCGAAACCTTCCCAGCGGCCAAAACTGGGACTTCCTATATACAATTCTTCACCTCCGGACCATTCCGGAACTCCTTGTGACGTCCGAGATCTTATCCGAGACTCCGAACAACTTTCGGTTACCGCATACTAGTATCTCTACAACCCTAGCGTCACCGAACCTTAAGTGTGTAGACCCTACGGGTTCGGGAGACATGCAGACATGACCGAGACGACTCTCTGGCCAATAACCAACAGCGATATCTGGATACCCATGTTGTCTCCCACATGTTCCACGATGATCTCATCGAATGAACCACGATGTCGAGGATTCAAGTAATCCTGTATACAATTCCCTTTGTCAATTGGTACGTTACTTGCCCGAGATTCGATCGTCGGTATCCCAATACCTTGTTCAATCTCGTTACCGGCAAGTCACTTTACTTGTACCATAATGCATGATCCCATGACCAACCACTTAGTCACTTTGAGCTCATTATGATGATGCATTACCGAGTGGGCCCAGAGATACCTCTCCGTCATACGGAGAGACAAATCCCAGCCTCGATCCGTGTCAACCCAACAGACACTTTCGGAGATACATAGTATACCTTTATAGCCACCCGATTCACGTTGTGATGTTTGGTACACCCAAAGCACTCCTACGGCATCCGGGAGTTACATGATCTCATGGTCTAAGGAAATGATACTTGACATTGGAAAAGCTCTAGCAAACAAACTACACGATCTTGTGCTATGCTTAGGATTGGGTCTTGTCCATCACATCATTCTCCCAATGATGTGATCCCGTTATCAATGACATCCAATGTCCATGGTTAGGAAACTGTGACCATCTATTGATAAACGAGCTAGTCAACTAGAGGCTCACTAGGGACATGTTGTGGTCTATGTATTCACACATGTATTATGATTTCCGGATAACACAATTATAGCATGAATAATAGACAATTATCATGAACGAGGAAATATAATAATAACCATTTTATTATTGCCTCTAGGGCATATTTCCAACACTACCAACCAAGAAGTTGTTCTCGAGGAGAACGTGTCAGTGCCCGACCCTCCAGCTACTCAAGTGGAGGTTGAAAATCCTGAGGCGGACACCAACAACACCACTGAAGCCAATGACGTTATCATGGCTGTCGTGGAATTGTCACGTCAGATGTCCTTAGTGTCAGGGGTAGCTTGAGAGGGGTTGATCGGGACGAGAGACGCAACATGCAAGACGAGGATTTAGACAGCTTCGGGCCCCGGGAAACATCATCCAGAATAGCCCTACATGCTGTTTGAGGCTAGGTCTCATTATGCTCATGAGGGAATCGCCGTATAAGCCGGCTTCCCCTTTGTGTCTAGCCCTAGATATTGTTTCTTGTTCCCCCCTTTGTTTGGGGAGCCCTGCCCCTCCTTATATAAGTTAGAGGGGCGGGTTACATGTGGAGTCCTAGTAGGACTAGGACTAGTCTATCTTCTCTTACAAGTTAAATACAAGTCCGGGTCTTGCTTCCTCATAAAGGAAATATTTGTCATCCCTTTCCTCTTAAGCCGACCCATCATAACGTGAGCCGGCCTTCTGGGCTTTGAGCCTTGTTGTCCATCTGACCCGCCCGCCGGGTTACTAATGAATTGCCAAGATCAGGCGGGTTATCTGTGAATCGCCAAGCTCCAAGCAGGTCACCAGTGAGTCGCCACGCTCCAGCCGGGTCATACCTCCGGCCGGGTCATACCGTGGGGTATATCCCCGACATTAGCCCCCAGTTTAATTTGGATTTATCCATGTTAAACTGATCATGTAAAATAAACACAAGAACAAATTGATAGGTTGTGCTCCGGGTTAAATTTTTGTAAGCCGGCACCTGTTCACCTTTACATCCTTGTGCTCCGAGTTAAATATTCTCCTTAGCCGGGACTTGATTATCCTTAAGTCCAATTGTCATTTCCTTCATCTAGAAAATCCGGGTCAATAAGCTAGCTTCATACTCAATTTGCTGATGTTGGTTTCTCACAGAAAAAATATTGTGAAGAATAATCCACTTGAGTCGGCTTCCAAGACGCCGGCTTAATAAACATATTGGACTCAATGATTCATTTGATGATCCGTCGGTTTAAAGATGTAGAGGCTGGCGAGCAAAATTGCCGGCTTGTAAATATTGATAACACCGGGTCATAACTGTTGCTGATGTCGGGTTTAATCTTATGATGACACCGGGTCATAAACTTTGCAGATTTCTCTGATAATAATATAATACCTGATTTGCTCAAAACTGATAATTTGAAGTTATTCCTCCCTTATATGCATATCACCTGTAGCCCCCAAGTGCCGGGTTGTCATGCTTGCAGCAACCTGTGACTTGTAGTTGCCTTATGCTCATAAAGATTTCAACCAGTTTAGCCCCCAAGGGCCGGCTCAATAAGATATTACTGAGCTGGGACTTTGTATATGATTCATTGATAATACCATCAAATGATGTAATCTCCACCATGGGGCTTGAACCCACGTCCACAAGGTTAAGAGCTTTGTACTCTATCAACTGAATAATGGATCTTTCAATACAATAGATTAAGGCTTGTGTACCTTGAATTTCTGACAGGAGCAATTGGTAGCCCCCAAGGGCCGGCTCATTTAAAATGTGATGAGTCGGGTCTTCAATAAGTTTAACAAAAAATGACTTTGCATTAGCCCCCAAGTGCCATGGTGCATGCTGGCAGTGACATGGGACTTGTATATTCGATGTAATCTCGATTTGAACAATGTAGCCCCCAAGTGCCGGGTCGTAAGCCTGCAACGACTCAGGACTATTTCCTCCATTGTAAAATAAATCATGTCCATTGATAAAAATAATAGCCGTTGCGCTAAAGCGACTTTGAAAACCTCAATCATCACACTGGTTATTGATAATCACAATAGAAATCCAGCCATGTTGGCTATTCAAGATTTGAATAATATAATCCGGTTTTAAAACCTCAATCATTCAATATCATCATGAAAATGCAGCCAGTTTTGGCTATTAAAGATTTGAATACCTCATCGGTTGACAAGTAAATCTGGAGTTTAAATACCTGGCGGCTCTTGGCCGATGACGACTTAATGCGCATTCATTGTAAGCTGGAATTTTTGTAACCCGGTGACCTATAGCCCTTGAGAAAATCAATAATTGATAACCCTTTTGAGACACCAATTTCAATGATGAGCTTGGACTGAAGCATTTATATAAGTCATAATTCTGCAAATCCTGCATAGAGTTTAAACAACATATGCCCTGGTGACTTAACGTCAAGAGCCAGGGTGGGTAACCACCCAAATGTAATCTTACCCTGCACACAAGTAGATCACAAGAACCCTTGGCGGTTTGCCGCAGGGCGGGTCATAATACCTCACATATAACCACTGTGATATTGAATTTGTACTGCCGGTTTACATGACCTGTGCAGTAAGGGTGATAACCCAATCCTTAGAAGCCAATGCTTCCACATAGATGATGATTGTTATAAGCTGGCGACTTATAGTCAAAAGTCAAGCCGGGTTATAAATAAATGATACCGCTGGTTTATGTGATCCGGAGGGTGAAGTTGATGACTCAACTCTGTAAAAGCCGGCACATATGATATTTGTGACAACTCAAATACTTGTGATTACAAGAACTTTATAAGAAACAGATAAAAATTTTGAGGCTTCTGATTCGAATACGATCAGTAAACCATCCCAAAGGGGTTAAGCTAAGATTCAAATACGATCATATAGCCCCCAGTGGTGTTGGCGTTGCCGATCAAGAGGGTATCGACAATTATGTTCTCTTTGGTTCGAATACGGCCTATGTTTGAACAGGAAGCCCCCAAATGACCTTAAGAGTTGTTTAGCGATGCTGATTCGAATACGATCCACGTCGATTCCCAAAGGGGCTGAGCTATGATTCGGATACGATCAAGAAGCCCCCAAGTAGGTTCAGCAGTTTGCTAATCAAAAGGGTATCGACAGCTATGTTCTCTTTGGTTCGAATACGACCTATGTTTGAACAGGAAGCCCCCAAGTGACCATATAAATTTTGGCATTGCGCCGATCAATAGGGTACTGATAGCTATGCCCGATGAGCAGGAAGCCCCCAAGTGACCATAATAAGATAAGCCGTAAGGTAGGATACCTATGTTTGAACCGCGCATCATGGCAGCAAGTTCCTTTTGGCAACCTTTAATTTTTCTTAGAACTCGAACTTGCGAGAGATTAATTCTTTTTGAACTGGAACTTGAATCGGATTTGAAAGCTTCAAAAATTTGTGAGGCATCATGGTTCTTAATCTGAACATAATGCATAAATGGTTATGAAATTTTACTTGAAAATTTTAACACAAATAAAGGTTACTAAATGAAGATATTTAATTCTTCAAATTTTCCGGGGCCTTAACAGAGGATCCCTTTTGGGTCGTCTGTGAGGCAAAAGGGGTTCAAAGTAACAGAATCAAACTTGTTACAATGGTTCGCAACATAAAGATTGGTCATCTTATACCGGTATAAATGGGCGTTAAGATGTAACTTCCCCAATGACTTATAATCTACCTTCTCAGTTTTATCCTTAACTTGGGATGCGGAAGTAACACCTTCTTCTCCTCAATTTATTTACCCTAACTTCCCTTGTGACCCAAGACTTCTGTAAACCAAGCCGCTCTTCAATTGGGAAACATCCCTCAGCTTTTCGATTGTTTGCCCTCTCACTTGTTGGGGACGAAGGGTTTCATAAGTAGAATGCCATCTGGTTACGACTTCAATAATTCCGGAACCCATCAAGTGGCATGACCATGGACACAAGACCATCTTATTCCAGCAATGAATCTCTTCCTTGTTTCATTCCTTAAAGTTCCATGAATGGAAAAATTGCTAGGAACGAAACCCTTTCATTAAATACACGCTCCATTAAAATAGGAACCTCCTCCAATCAACAGGTAAAATTGCTTTCACCTAGTCAAACTCATCGGTAATTCGAACTTCATCAACACTTTTGGAATCCCCCCGTTATTAATGGTTTGCAAGACATTCCTTGAACCTTTACCCTCGCCTCACAAATAAACGTTTGCAAAGGATGTGCTTTCTTCGGATTGCCAAAATTAGGGAGGGCAAATTAACCAAGTTCGGCAACGGGTCAGGAAGTCATTCTCGTATCTTCAAATTTTGGGTCCTTTCCTTTATCCTTCACTAACCCGAAGTCTTTTGGAAGGTGCGTAACATTATTACTTAAATTGGAATTCCTAAAACAATTGCATCAGTTGGATCAATGTAAGCGGATGAACTACAAGAATCTAGTTATTGGTTTGGACCTTTACGGCAGGCACTAAGATTGGCACCATGGGCTAAAAAGACATTGGTTAAGGTGCCAAATGATTACGGAAGAGGCAGGGAATGCTAACCAGAAATCTCCACTGCCCCGAACCAACCTGGGTTTCCGGTGGGTTGGGAATCCGGGTCCCCCTCACGGAAGGCCCTAAGACGCGCCCGCCTCGAAACAACAGCCGGCCCGCCAAACATGCCAGGCACAGGGTGATGTGCCACGCTGCAGGCAGTTAGTAACGCTGGATCCCAAACCTAGGAAGATACCAATAGGGCCACACGCGCCAAGTTCAAAACTTCGTCCATTGAAGAAGTGCAGTGCTCTGGTCCTCTAGGGAACTAAAGGACGCCCTTCAAGGTTAACTGAATTGCTGTACTCCCTGGGGTTGACCGAGAAAATGGTTAAGAGTAGCAAACGTTTTCAATATCATGAAAATATAAATTGCTTTTTCCACAAAGTTCGAATAGCAAATTACCAAGGTCTGGCCAACACTAGGCAACTGGTAGCAAGCTCCCAAGCCAATCACTTTGTGGGCCAAACAGAAGTAAAACCAACCACATAACAAGTTCTAGAATTACCAAGGCCTTTGTTCAAATAAATTGCCATCGGTTTCTTTGGGCTGAATTAGATTTTATGATTAGAAGATTACTTATCATTTTAAGCAGAATCCCATGGTTCGGCTTGAAGAATTCTAATGGTTGAAAGGAACCTAAATCATTGCCATGAACTGTTGGTCATGGATGCTTCAATGAGGAAAGGGTATTAAAATCCCAAAGAAACCCCATTGCAGCTGATTAGGGTTTATAGGAATTGAAAATTAATGCCTAAATCCTTTTCCAAATGCACCTTAAACTCAAATTGGGGGCCCTGCCTTTAACCTAATTTCTTTATCATCTAACAATTTAACACAAACATTAGGAAATTTTCCAGGTCTATAAATTTGTTGGCAATTCTAACCAACATGCATCACAATTGTTTAAGACCTAATTCGAATTTTTTCCAATGATATTTCCGTGACATTTTTTTATTCCTTTCTTTTGAATTCACCAGATGGGCTCTGAGAGAAATCTCATCCTCTAATAACTTCCATCATTTAAATGGGCTGAAATTACCACATTTCTCTATAACTTTCTTTAAGAATTGAACACCATAAGAAAAGAAAATGTTGGATTTCCGAAGAAAATCTCATTTTTTATATCTAACTTGATCCAGAAACTTGCTTGTAAACAAGGTTTCGGCAATTCATCACCTGGTCAATCTTGACCACCGGATAGGGTTAAACTGAAGCATATAAATCTTCCGCCCATTCTCTTCCAATCCCCAAAGGGCGCCTCCAATCGTTTCATGGAAGATCCCATGTTGATTAAGTCAGTGCCATACGAGCACCAGAAAATTTGGGTGAAGATTTTGCCTATTTATCTCCGGTATTTTACCTTAAACAAGGAAATTTACAACATCGTGGGTTGGCAGAAACCTTTGTAATCCAACTTGGCGTTGGTCGGAAAACTGTAACTGGTGTAAATTCCGGGGTTCACCAGTGATTTAAAACTGCCCTTTGTCTAACCCTAAGAGGCAAAAATTCTTTCTGCCATTCCAGATAGGGCAAGGCCGATAATAAGCAAATTGATTTCAAATGTATGGTTCGGTTGGCCAAAAAAAACGGCCAAATGTAAATCAAATTGCTCAAATGGCTAATTAAGTTGGAGGAGTTCGGAACGCTAACTTTCCGGTTGGCATGTTGTGATAGGGAGGAGGAACCACTAAAGGAATGGGAAGGTGAGGCAGGCTGAGCCAGTACCCTTGGAAACCCGGCATGGCGGCGGTTATCTCCCGATTTTGTTATAAAAAGAACGATTTCGATTTTAATTTGAATAAGGTTTAACACGTTTGTTCTTGTTAGAAATATACAATTTTAATCAAATCCTTGCCATTTCAAGATTAAAATTGGCGGGAATACACTAATTTCCTGTTTGAATTAGAAGGAAAAAGGCAAGGATGATAGAAAACCTGTATGAATTAAGGTATGCTTGAAAACCCAACTGGCAATTGTTCTCAGATTCTTTTGAAAGGGAACAATCATTAAAAAGAGACAACATGGTTAAAGGAGTTTGTTAAGTTTAAAACCTATTTCAGCAAGTTAATTTCTTCAAATTGTATAATTTGCGTTCTATTGAAAGGGAGTTAAAAGTAATGAAATTTTTGAAGTATTAAAGTTAATGCCATTGAGCCAAACCCTTAAGCTTGTAAGCTGGGCATATCTGACCAATGGGTTTTGCGTCATTTGGTTAATTTTCCGGGAAATAATACTTTTCAAAATAAATACCAATTATTAGACAAAACACCTTTATATTTCTGATTTTGTTAAATATATCAGAACTTGGTCAAATTTCTCAATTTATTGGGCTAAGACTTCTTCCACAGTTTTGAGAAAAATTCATTCTAGTAGTAAAAACTGTAGTTCTTATTCAAAGAGATGGGATTAAGCCTTCAGTTTCAGGAAATTTGGAAATTGATGAACCGAGAACAAATAGGATGAAGAATTATTTATTTAAGTTGAACTTTGGTAATTGCGTTTAACCTCAACCGACCGGCAACAAATCAATCAAAGATTTTGATAAGATTGAATTGCAAGGCTTTCCGATTGATGGGTTCGTTGATATTAAGTAAGATGCTTGGCTTAATTACTATTCACTAGAAATTTAAGTATTCAATCGGATGTCAATCTTTAATGCCTGTTTTGATTTTGGTTGCTTAAGAAGGGATTAGAATTGGTGGACTAGAAAATCTTGAAGGCTGGAAAAGCTATTTGTTCATTCAGTCCATTGGAAATCAGGTTGACCATTACATTGGAATTAAAAGCAATTCTTTCCGTTATTTCATTCACGGAATAGGCTTTTAGAAAAGCTTAACCGTGATCAAATAGCTTTAACTTTCCTGATTCTAATCATGGATTAGGAATACAATTCATTGTCTTTGAAAGTTAGACAGCGTAGAGCATTCCTTTGAACAGACGACCTTGGTTTGATGAGAACGCACACTGGTTGTATGGCTTTTACGGATTCCATGTTTTCTTGAAAACTTTAATTGAAGGATTTCCCAAATCAGATGACAAACACGATATAGATGTTTTCTATTGCCTTCCTGGTTGCTGGGTACCAGCCGGGGGCAGAACGTCAAGGACTCTATTTTGATGCAGGGCAGGAAGGAAAACCTCCTGGACACTTCGTGGAGGAAGTGTACACTTGATTGGTATTGGACAAATTTTGTTTGAAAGTAAGCAATACCTGTTTTTTGTGTATCTTCAGGTACTTGATTACAATTTGTTGGGCCAGTTGTTCCTTCCTGATTCAAGTTTGAATGCCCATGGAAAACCGCTTGCGGAAAATTCTGGTTCCTTTTTCCTGCATCAGCCCAAGCAGAAGGGAATCCTATTTAAATGGTAGTTTTAGAATTAGTTTAAAGCAGGTTGGGGCAAAAACATATGAAATATAGCAAAAGCTTGAAAAACTGCAACGATTTGTTGGCGGACACAATTTCCAGATTAAATTTTTATTTCAATATTGTAATAGTTAATTTTAGGAACCGGATTCTAGACTTATCCCTTGCGAATCAGGGGACCTACGCTTAAGTAAGGGGTACGAATAATAAGTTAATTGCATACAAAATTCTTGGAACAGGGCTAACTGTTAAGTTCCCTAAAACCTATATTATCCCAATCCGGGGCCCCTTTTCTTTACCTCAATTCTCAAACCTTGTCAACCTAACCAGTTTCCTTCACCTTGGTATACAGCCTTACCGGCCCAATAATAAAGGCTGACGGAAGGGTTTCCTACACAGGGGAAAGCAAGCCAAATTTTATAGGCACTAGTGCTTTAACCCGTAATATATTAGCAACCCAAGATTCGGCTCCCAAGCCAATAGCCGAGCCCACACCGCTCAACGCAAGCTGAAGCCCAACCAAACGCAGCCCTTTGAAAACCAGCCCCAAAAGGCCCGTTACAACCCGGGCGACCCACAAACCCGCCCGAAGAAACGGGAGACACCGGATCCGCAACCCCCCGTACCACCGAAAGCCCCGCCAGCGCCCCTTAAAAAGAGCCCGCGCGCGAGCGACCCGGCGGAGAGGAGGAACCCCAACCCGGGAAGGGCCCCAGGCCAACGCCGCCCGCCACCCAAGGAAGGCCCAGCAAAGGGCCATGGCCGGAGCGGCCCACCCGAAAGCCACCCCTCCCGGCCAACCACAGCCAAAGAGGGAACCACCGGCTTGCCTCCCCGGCGAACCCGAAGGCCGGCCAACCAAAACCCACCGGGGAAACCGGCACCAACCCGGGGGGACCCATCGCAGCCGTACTGCGCGTCATCGCACCACGGCCGTCCGCCCGCCCAGCGCGCCCAACACGCCCCTCAGCCCAGGGAAAGGACTCCGGCTTCACCAAACCCCTAACCCCGGCGGAAGGCGGCGGGCCCCCGGAGGGACCCGCCGAGGGAGAGGCCGTCGAATGCCAAATACAGCCCCGGCCGGTTGGGGCTAACGCGAAAGCGGAACGCTTGCAGCGTCAATTAAAAGAGTTACTAGAAAAGCCCCGTCAATCTGGAAAATTGGTATCAAAAGAAAATTGAAACATATTTAAATTGCATGCTTAAGAATTGCTTAAACTGTAAAACTTTAAGGAATATTTTATATCAACCAAAGATAAATGCCATATAAAAATTTTCCAAAAAATTTTTCCTATTAGCCTGAGAATATCATTTAAAATTAAATATTCTGCAAAGAATTCCATAGTAGCCAAATGCAACTATCTAATTACTGGGCCAAAAAAGTAAAATTTTTTCCGCTGCACAGAAGAAGCCAACGTTTTTTCCATTATTGAAATGATGATCAAATAAATTTTAGTCTGGATTGGAGCCAAATTTTCAAGCTTTTTGCCACTTTATATGTACATTAGTCCTTTTAACTTGTCAATTCAGCCATTAAGTTTACATCTTCTTAAAATTGGTTGAAGAAAAATTTTCTAGTTAGTCTTCCTTGTGATTTTGTGGTGCCATTTAGTTTATGTATCCGAATTGTTTCTCTTTCTTATTTATAAAGGGTTCACCTCCAGTTCATGGCATGCTCCATTTTGGAAATTTTGTGAATATTTTGGCAGTTTGGTGTCTTCTGTTTGTCTATTAAGTTTTGAATCTTCATATTAATAAATTATTTGCTTAACGTGAATTTGGAAAGTATTTTAGTTTTGCCTCCCTTCTTGGGAAAATTTGAAATGGGTTCGAAATAGGAATTTGTAGAAAGGAATATTTATGCCCCTTAACTAAGGGTTTTTCCCTGATTAGGTTTTAAGATGAAGGATTTATAGGTAATTAGTTTTCCTTCCAAATGTTTTGTAACAACAAACGTGAATAATTAACAGTGTACCTTTTAATTCCAAACCTTTTTTATTAACAGAATGAAATTACATTCAAATAGAATTATGTTTTAAGAGCATGTTAAAGTCATTATGGAAATGAATATGATTATGTTATTTTTATGACCAACGTTGTTTAATAACATGATCATGTTTTATTATTGAAATTTAAAGGTGCATTTATTTCTAATATTTTGCCCAACGGTAATATAGATTTAATTGCATAGACAATTATATGTTTAATTTGACCAACGTTAGATTAATGCATATGATTGTTATATTGATGTCATAAATTATGATTTCAGGAGGCTTTCACTTGATGAGTTGCCTAAAAGAGTTCCGACACTCGGAGGTGACAACCACATCGAGTGGAGGAAGAAAGTTGAACTGGCATTTATTTGTGCTGATCTTGGTGGGTTGTGGAAGAACCACAGCCGGTCAGACCTCTGAGCCGATGAAGAGAGACTACCGAGGATGATGCTGCATGGGCTAAAAGGAAAGGGGATTATGCTCCTTTGGGGATGTCCTACATCATAAACAACCAAAAGTGGGTCAATACAAATAAAAAATGCATGGCCTTTATAAAGAATACAATTGAGAGCACCATTGTGGGCTCCATTGCAGAGTGCACTTCCGCAGGGGAGTTGCTGACAAAGATAAAGAGCCAGTTCACTGGCTCTTCAAAGATATATGCCACCCAGGTGTTAAAACAACTTGTGACAGAACAATACACATGTGGTGGAATAAGAGAGCACATCCTAAGGATGAGCAATATGGCAGCAAAGTTAAAGCCCATGGATGAGGATCTAGAGATCAAACCAGCACTCCTGGTCCACCTTGTCATGGCTTCACTGCCAAAGGAATTTGAAACTTTTGTTGTGAATTATAATATGTCACCTGGAACATGGGACATAGAAAAGACAATTGCTATGTGTGTCCAAGAAGAGGACAGACTAAAAGCTTCACATGGTGGAACACTCAACTATGTGAAGGATCACAAGAAAAAGAACTACAATCAAAACAACAAAAGTTCTCCTTCAAAGCCACAAGGAAAAGCTCCCTATCAGCATCAGCGTCAGCAACAGTCTTTCCCAGTGGACAAAGACACTTGTCTCCACTGTAAGCAGACCGGGCATTACAAGAAAGACTGCCCTGTTTGGCTAAAGTCCTTAATGGCAAAGCAAGGTAACAACATTGTTTCCTTAGTTAATGAATCCTTGTACACACAGTTTTCGAAATCTACTTGGTGGATTGACTCAGGGGCAACTGTCCATGTTGCAAATTGTTTACAGGGATTCCATTCGACCCGGACTACGCTAAGAAGAGAAGGAGGCATTGAAGTAGCCAATGGAATAAAAGCAGAAGTTGAAGCTGTTGGCGACATCTCTTTGGAGTTAGCTGATGGCTTCAAGCTTCTACTTAGAGATGTTCTTTATGTTCCTTCATGTAATAGAAACTTAATTAGCGTTTCATGTTTGGACAAAGAAAATTATGAGTGTTATTTTGGACATGGCAAGTGTGCCATCTGGTATAATAATGCTTATGATGGTAATGCTTTACTACATGATGAGCTTTATCTGTTATCACTTCGTGAAAAAGTGCATTCTGTATGCAATGTGAATGAACATGTTTCCGCGTCGAATAAAGAACAAAAGAAAAGAAAGAGAACATTTGACTCATCGAAATTATGGCACTGTCGCTTGGGCCATATTTCGAAGGGGAGAATAGAAAGATTAGTCAAAAGTGAAATCCTTCCACAGTTAGAATTCTCAGACTTAGAACAATGTGTGGATTGCATTAAAGGAAAGTATATAAAACAAATCAAAAAGGGTGCAATCCATAGCTCAAGCACACTAGAAATCATCCACACCGACATTTGTGGACCATTTCCGGTGAAAAGTGTGGATGGATATGACTCGTTCATAACATTCACAGATGATTACTCTCGCTATGGTTATATTTATCCAATCAAAGAAAGATCTGAAGCGTTGGATAAATTTAAAATATTCAAAGCTGAAGTTGAAAATCAGCATGATAAAAGAATAAAGATAGTAAGGTCCGACCGTGGGGGAGAGTACTACGGTCGGCACACTCCATATGACCAAGTCCCTGGACCTTTTGCAAAGTTCTTACAGGAGACTGGCATAGTCGCCCAGTATTCAATGCCGGGTGAACCTCAGCAAAATGGGGTAGCTGAAAGGCGCAACCGTGCGCTTATGGATATGGTGCGCAGCATGATGAGTTATTCAACTTGCCATTGGGATTATGGATGGAGGCGCTTAAAACCGCCATTCACATTCTCAATAGAGTACCAAGCAAGTCGGTGCCCAAAACACTCAGACGAGCTATGGACAGGAAGGTGCCCTCCTACATCACTTTAAGGTGTGGGGTGTCCTGCTGAGGCCAAAATGTTTAATCCAAACATTGCAAAGTTAGATTCTAAAACATAAGTTGCCACTTCATTGGCTATCCAGACAGATCAAAAGGTTTTCGTTTCTCTGTCGAGACATGACATACAAAGTTTGTAGAAACGAGACATGCGATCTTCTTTGAGGACGAAATGATGAGGGGAGCTTGGTAGCTCGTAAAATTGATCTTGAGGAGAAGAGGGTGCATGCACCTAATCCGATGATTCAGGAGCCATTTTTCTCACTACCAGTTGCAACTCCACCCATGACAACTTTGGGGGTAGAGCCGGAACCTGTCCGTCAGGAGCCGACTGGACCCGTTGTTGAGCATGAAAGGGAGGTGCAACAGCAAATTTTAGAAAAAGTGCCAGAAGTTGAGGCACAGAATGTGCCAGAAACTGAGGCTCTTAGAAGGTCTACAAGACCAAGAAAGTCAGCTATTTCTACTGACTTTAAAGTTTATAACACAGAAATGGTTCATATGGAAAAGGATCCCACCTCATATGAAGAAGCCATGAGAAGCACTCATTCATCGAAGTGGATGAAGGCAATGGAAGACGAGATGAAATCGATGAGTTCCAAAGATGTTTGGGATTTAGAGGAAATTCCTAAAGGAGCCAAAACAGTAGGCTGTAAATGGGTCTATAAAATTAAGTATGACTCTAAAGGGAATATAGAAAAGTATAAAGCACGACTCGTGGCTAAAGGATTTACACAAAGAGAAGGGATAGATTACAATGAGACATTTTCTCCAGTCTCATGTAAGGATTCCTTCAGAATCATAATGGCATTAGTTGCTCATTTTGATTTAGAGTTACATCAAATGGATGTTAAGAAGGCATTTCTGAATGGTGATTTAAAAGAAAAGGTCTACATGAAACAACCCAAGGGTTTTATCATGGAAGGCAAGGAAAATATGGGATGTCGCATGAAGAAATCCATTTATAGATTAAGACAAGCCTCTCGGCAGTGGTATTTAAAGTTTAATCAAACGATTAAAAGTTTTGGATTTGAAGAAAATATTGAGGATAACTGCATTTATGCAAAGTTTAAAAATGGGAAATACATTTTCCTAATCTTGTATGTGGATGACATTCTGCTTGCTAGCAGTGATGTTAGTCTACTACAAGAAACAAAGAAGTTCTTATCCTCGAATTTTGACATAACAGATCTTGGTGAAGCATCATATGTTTTGGGCATAGAAATTCACCGAGATAGGAACAATGGAGTCTTAGGACTATCGCAGAAAGCATATTTAGAAAAGGTTCTTAAAAAGTATAATATGCATGCGAGTAAAGCCACGCCTGCTCCTATAGTCAAGGGTGATAGTTTTGGGAAATTCCAATGTCCCAAAAACCAGTACGAGATCGATCAAATGAAAGGAGTACCATATGCTTCGGCAGTTGGCAGCTTACAGTATGCACAAGTGTGCACTCGCCTACGACTTAGCCTTTATCACCGGGTACTCGGTAGATATCAAGAGAATCCGGCATAGAGCAACCTTTGGAAGATGGTAAAGAAAGCATTGCATTATCGCAAGGCACGAAGGACTACATGCTAACATACAGGAGATCTGATTCCCTAGAGATAAAAGGGTATTCAGACGCAGATTTTGTGGGGGACAAAGATGATAGAAAATCCACGTCAGGATACGTATTCACCCTCGCTGGGGGAGCTATTTCGTGGAAAAGCTCCAAACAGTCGACAGTTGCATCATCCACGATGTATGCAGAATTCATAGCATGCTTGAAGCCACGGGCAGGCGATATGGCTAAAGAAATTTGTACCCGACTTGAAAGTGGTAGATTGTATTCACAAACCACTAAAGATGTCTCATGCGACAATCAGGTCATGGTATTTTACGCTCACAACAACAAGTCGAGTAACGCTGCCAAAACAATAGAGATAAAGTATTATGTTGTGAAAGATAAAATCCAAGATCAAACTATAAGTCTCGAGCATATAAAGACAAAAGATATGCTTGCGGATCCGCTAACGAAAGGCTTACCACCCAATGTGTTCAAGGAACACTTAGCCGGCATGGGTTTAAGGGAAAGCCTTATGATTCCTGGATAGGCCCAAAAGGAACAGAATTTGCTTCTAATCATAACGTATGTTGTAGCTGTATGATTCTAACGGCAATTAAGCTATGACGATGAAACATGCTCTATGTACCAATATGTGATGAAACAAATAAACTAGAAAGTATAAGGTTAAAAGTAAAAGTTGAGATCAAGGGGGAGAATGTTAGGTTGATCTCTCCACCGAGTGGGCCCAACGGCCCATCGGGCCTTGATCTATTCGCGCCGATCGGGGCGCCCAACCTCTTATGGTTGGTGGGCCCTGTGACCTGCGATATATAGAGAGGTGGGGGTCGGGCACACGGCAGTGCGAGGTTAACCGCGCCGCCAGACTCCCACGAAATCCCCTTCCGATCTAGGGCAATCGCAGTGCTCACGGAAGCACCATCGCCACCTCTCCATCTCGATCTCTCTGCGATCACCGGCCTCTACATCACCATGGCCGGCTCTGGATCGAGCTCATCCGCACCCAAGGAAGGTAGGTTACCGATATCATCTAGCCTACTCCGATCCGAAGGATCTAACACTCACCCCTCTCAATCGGCTCCGGTGGAGGACTTGGAACGGGAGGTGCAACAAGCAGGAGCAGGTAGCATCGATAGTAAGCCTGTACGCGGCTTCCTCCAATTCTTGTGCCTCAAATTCCACGCATTTGTCGCTGGATCGGCAAGCACAGGCACTTCTCCGTTGGAAATCTAGCCTAAGCCGTTGGTCCTATGCTCTGGAATCGTGGAGGAAGGACATCAGCCCCTGTAACTGGACAGGCGTTACCTGCAGCAATGACCAGGGTGACCCTGTCGTAGTTGTGTGGGAGATTTCGCTTCCGGATTGTGGCCTTGTTGGCAAGTTGGAGAGGCTCCACTTTGCAGACTTGCCTCATCTTGTCTATCTGAACCATGGATACAACTCTCTCTCGGGCCCAATCCCATCAAGTATTGGTGCTCTTGCGGAGCTCACTCACTTGGATCTCTCTTACAATGGTCTGAACGGATCTATCCCAGCATCCATAGGTAATGTTCAATACTAACTTACCTTGATCTTTCTTACAATCAAATAAATGGTTCCATCCCTTTGACCTTGTTGAGACTGATCTCTCTAGGAACACTGACACTTGCATCTAATCAGCTTACCGGCCTATTACCACCCAAGTTAGGATCCCTTTCTCTTCTCTCAGTTATCAATCTGAGTAGCAATAAATTTTTAGGAAGCATTCCACCTCAGATAGGATATTGCCGCTCTTTATCATCGTTACTCGTATCAAACAACTTATTGACAAGACAGATACCACAAGAACTTGGGTATCTTTGGAACCTGAATGAGCTAGATTTGAGGAGAAACAGTTTAAGTGGTACCATCCCAATGACTCTTTATAAGCTGGACCACCTTTTCAGGGTGAATTTATCATATAACAGTTTGGGTGGCAGAATTTTGTTTATCACTGGATCCTGGATCTTACTTGACCATAATAAGGATTTATGTGGTGATTCCTATGGCTTAACGCCTTGTGAAACACCAAAGCTCGACAGCGAACACAAAAGAAGAAAACATTCACGTATGGTACTTGCTTTTTTTGCACCTTTTCCTTTGTTTGCCTCTCAATAGCAAGCATCACGGTTGTTCGTTGGAGAAAGAAGGGTGTACAAAGTAAAAGCAAAAGAAAGTCTGGAGATGTACTTTCTATATGGAATTTCGACGGAAAGATCGCATTCGAAGACATACTTGTTAGTGATACAACTGCTGTAGCGTTTCAGATGTAATCTCTATGTAATCGTAGCAGGCTGTAACTCTCTTTCCTCTCCCGATTCCTCCTGTAACTCGTATGTATCCTGGAGATCGTACACAAACTCTTGTACGCCACGACAGGGCTTCTGTCTCATATAAATAAACACCTAGAGGCTCCCATTAGGGAGTAGGAACGCTTCCATCGAATCTTACATGGTATACAGAGCCGTCCTCTTCCCAATCTAGCTACCAGAAACTTCTCCATCGCCGTGGCTTCCTCGATTGCAGTCGTCCTCAACCTTGGTCCTCCACCGGCTGAGAAGTTGACGAAGGGGAATTATCTCCTATGGAAAGCCCAAGTGATGCCCGGCCTGCGAGGAGCGCAGGTCACCGGGCTTCTAGATGGATCTGACGCCGCGCCCCCATCCACGGTGGAGCAGCAGCAATCAGACAAGACCATGGCCAGGGTCCCAAACCCACTGTATGTGCCATGGCTACAGAAGGATCAACAGGTCCTTAGTTATCTGCTGAATTCTCTCTCAAAAGAGATTCTTGCACGTGTTATTGGTAAGGAAAATACCTATGATCTATGGACTGCAATCACCACAATTTTTGCATTGCAGTCACAGTCTCACATTACAAATCTGCGGATCGCCATCACCACCACAAAGAAGGGCACGATGTCCAGCTCCTCCTTCATCGCCAAGATGAAGAACCTCGGGGATGAACTTGCAGCAGAAGGTCGTTCAGTTTCAGACCCCGAGATGGTGGACTATGTACTCGCGGGCCTCGGCCGCGACTACGATCCGGTGGTGGCAGCCATTGGCGCTGTCAAGACGTCTATTACTGTCGACGAACTCTTTTCCCAAATATCCGCCTTTGACCAAAGGATAGAGATGTTGGCTGATGGGGCAGAAGATGTCGGTTTCAATTCTTCAGCAAATCTGGCGTACAGGGGTCGTGGCCGCAACAACAGAGGCCGTGGTCGAGGCAACAGGGGGCGTGGCAGAGGAAGGCGACCTCCCACTCCTTCTCGTGCCAGCGCCAATAGTGGCAGAACCTACAGAGGGCGTCCACAACAGCAGCAGCAGCAACGTCAACAATCAGCTCGGGACTACCCCGCAAATTTGTTACAAATTTCATGCAGGAGGTGCCCGTGCATGTTGGGATCGCTATGAGGAAGATGATTATGATGAGAAGGAGGCAAATGCCATCACCAACAGCTATGGCATAGACACCAACTGGTACGCGGACACTGGAGCAACAAATCATATTACTGGTGAGCTGGACACTCTGTTGGAAAAGACAGTGCCTAGGAGGTGCTTAGGCACTCCTAGGCGCTAGGCAATGGCCAAACGCCTCGCCTAGGGCCTAAATGGAGGTCTAGGCAGGGCAAAAAAGGAATTGCCTACCCAAGCAAGAAATCATGCCACATACTGCACTGATATGCCAAACGGGTTATATTCCAATGGTTGTAGATGGTAATTAACTTATTTATATGCCCTTAACTAATATTAACACCCATATAATAATCACAAATGCACTACGAGTAAAAACTATATTACCACCTAGGCCGCGTCTAGGGCGCTTAGGCACCGCCTAGGCACTAGGAGATGGCCAACCGCCTCGCTTACGCCTACCGCCTTTTCCAACCTTGCCTGGACAAGCTAACCATCAAGGACAAGAACCATGGACCGGACCAAGTTCACACCGCAAGCGGTTCTGGTATGAAAATTACTCATGTTGGTCGTTCAGTTGTCAAAACCCCCATGAAAAATTTGCATCTAAATAGGATTCTATATGTTCCTGAAACTTCAAGAAATCTTGTCTCCATTCATAGGTTTACTCGTGATAATCATGTTTTCATTGAATTTCATCCTTACTTCTTTTTGGTTAAGGACTTGGACACGAGGAGAATACTTCTTAGGGGCAAGTGCGTGGGAGGTCTGTACCCGCTTATATCATCATCATCGCCATCATCAAATAAACAAGCTTTTGTCGTCATCAAGCCGTCTTCTGCAAAGTCGCATAGTAGATTAGGTCATCCTTCATCAGCTATAGTTAAACTTGTTCTTAGTAAAAATAAGCTTCCCCATGCTCATGAGTCTAGCTTTGAGTCAGTTTGTGATCCATATCAGCAAGCTAAAAGTCATCAGCTACCATATCCTATTTCTACCAGTATTTCTACTGCACCCTTACAACTTGTATTCTCAGATGTGTGGGGGCCAGCTCCTGTTTCAGTTGGTAGACACTTATATTACGTAAGCTTTATTGATGACTATAGCAAATTTACTTGGATCTATCTTCTTAAGAAACGATCTGAAGTGTTTCAAGTTTTCAAGAATTTTCAAAATCTTGTTGAAAGACAACTAAACACTAATATCATTGCCATGCAAACTGACTGGGGTGGTGAATACAAGAAACTCAATTCTTTCTTTCAGCAACTTGGTATCTCGCATCATGTTTCATGTCCACATGCTCACCAACAGAATGGTTCTGCGGAAAGAGAACATCGCCATGTTGTTGAAGTAGGGCTAGCCCTACTAGCAAATGCATCTATGCCACTCAAATTTTTTGGGATGAAGCATTTTTTACTGCCACATATCTCATAAACTTGCTCCCTAGCAAAGTCATCAAATTTGAAACTCCTATCAAACAACTTTTTGGCATTACTCCTGATTACAAATCACTTCATGTGTTTGGTTGTGCATGCTGGCCTAACCTTAGACCATACAATACACACAAACTTGCTTTCCGTTCAAAGCGATGTGCTTTTCTTGGATATAGTCCAATTCACACAGGGTCAAATGTCT
Organism: Aegilops speltoides; assembly: GCA_021437245.1. Lineage (NCBI taxonomy): Eukaryota > Viridiplantae > Streptophyta > Magnoliopsida > Poales > Poaceae > Aegilops > Aegilops speltoides. The sequence continues at coordinate 111,768 of JAHHZJ010000289.1, read as the reverse complement.
AGATATCTCTACTGGTAGGGTCTACATATCTCGTGATGTCGTATTTGATGAATCTGTCTTCCCTTTTGCATCTCTTCATCCTAATGCCGGAGCCCTCCTTAGGAAGGGAAATTCTTCTTCTTCCATTTAACCTTCGATATTTTGATCATGGGGGCGATAATTGTACTGACCAAAATGATGATTCTACTAGTTCTTGTATTGTGCCTATACCCGTGCAGGCTTCTGGAGAAGACACAGAAGAAAACGACGCAGAAAATGGTGAAGAAAATGATCAAAATTTGCTGAAAATGATGCTATATTTGATGTACCAGAAGAAGACGAGCTAGGCGTTGAACACGAGGAGTATCCCGCGTCACCTGGAACTCCTGTTCGTCAGGATCCCTTGGATCGTGCGTGGGAATCAGCGCGGGATCGCACGCCTGGCAGGAGCCAGCCTAGCCAGTGGTTAGGCGCCGCGTCAGCCTCTACAGCGCCGGGCCCGCGCCCCACGCGCCTGCATGCGCCAGAGACAGCGACGGGCCGCTCGGGATCGCCTCGCCCCACACGCGTGCGAACAGCGACGGGTCCTGGATCTTCTGCGACTTCTAATTCAGAGATAGGGCCCACACCGCAGGTCACCAGGCTTAATTCCGGATCTGCTGTGCAAAGTGGATCTGGTGCTTCTTTCGGATCCTCTGCGGCTGAATCTGTACTGCCTCCATTACAACAAACTACATATCCTGTTAAATCAACAAGCTCGTGTGTCACAACTCGACTACAAAAAGGTATAAGGAATCCAAAAGTTCGAACTGATGGAACTATACCATATGGCATGTTGTGTATTGCAGGGGAACCAACAAAGTTAGATGATGCACTCGGAGATCCGAGGTGGAAAAGTGCAATGGATGAAGAGTACTCTGCACTCATGAGAAACAAAACTTGGCATCTTGTGCGTGAGCAAAGAGGTAAAAATATCATTGATTGTAAATGGGTTTGCAGAATTAAAAAGAGAGCAGATGGCTCGATTGACAGGTATAAGGCGCGTCTTGTTGCAAAAGGTTTCAAGCAACGTTATGTTCTAGATTACGAAGATACTTTCAGTCCCATTGTTAAAGCTGCAACTATTAGGCTCGTACTGGCTATTGCTGTGTCCAGGGGGTGGAGCTTGAGACAGCTAGATGTTCAGAACGCGTTTTTGCATGGTGTTCTGGAAGAGGAGGTTTACATGAGGCAACCACCTGGGTATGAAAATAGAAGAAACCCCCGCTATGTGTGCAAGCTTGATAAGGCGCTTTATGGCTTGAAACAAGCACCAAGAGCGTGGTACTCAAGGTTGAGTTCTCAGTTGTGGCAGCTTGGTTTTGTTGCATCCAAAGCTGATACATCACTCTTCATTTATAACAAGGCAAACACAGTTATATTTGTGTTATATGTTGATGATATTATAGTTGCAAGTTCTTCACAAAGTGCCACTAATGCTCTTCTTCATGACCTAAGTTCAGAGTTTGCTCTCAAGGATCTGGGTGACCTACATTTTTTCCTTCGCATTGAAGTTAAGAAGGTTCAAGATGGCATAGTGTTGAATCAAGAAAAATATGCTACTGAACTACTTACACGTATGCGTATGAAGGACTGTAAGCCTTCACCGACACCATTGTCTTCTTCAGAAAAACTTTCGGCATTTGAAGGTGAACCACTCAAGGAAGAAGAAAGCACAAAATACAGGAGTGCCGTAGGAGCTTTGCAATATTTAACTTTGACACGGCCAGATATATCTTTTGCAGTTAACAAGGTTTGTCAGTATTTGCATGCACCTACTACTGCACACTGGACGGCTGTTAAAAGAATCATAAGATACATAAAGCATACTGCAAGATTGGGTCTCCAATTCAGACGTTCCAATTCTACTCTTATTAGTGCTTTTTCTGATGCTGATTGGGCAGGATGTACTGATGATAGAAAATCAACTGAAGGTTTTGCAGTATGCTTTGGCTCTAATCTTATCTCCTGGAGTGCTAGAAAACAAGCCACAATTTCAAGATCAAGTACAGAAGTTGAGTACAAATCTCTTGCTAATGCCACTGCTGAGGTTATCTGGATAGAATCTTTGATTGCAGAATTGGGGATTAAGCAACATCGTGTATTTTGTCTTTGGTGTGATAACTTAGGAGCAACATATCTTTCTGCCAACCCAGTGTTCCATGCCAGAACCAAACATATAGAAATTGATTTTCATTTTGTACGAGAAGGGTTGCAACAAAGAAACTGGAAATCAGGTTTATTCCATCAAAGGATCAAGTTGCAGATGGATTCACTAAAGCTCTTTCAGTCAAGGCATTTGAAGAGTTCAAGAATAATCTCAACATAGGATAGTTAAGATTAAGGGAGGGTGTTAGCGATACAACTGCTGTAGCGTTTCAGATGTAATCTCTATGTAATCTAGCAGGCTGTAACTCTCTTTCCTCTCCCGATTCCTCCTGTAACTACAATACTAACTGCAACAGAAAATTTCGATGAGAAGTATTGAATTGGCGTTGGAGGCTACGGAAGTGTCTTCAGAGTTGAGCTCGAAAGCGGGGCTATCTTTGCTGTCATGCTCCTGCATTCAATGGAAGAATTCAGCGACGGAAAACATTTCATGCTGAGATTGAAGTATTGACGAAAATCAGGCACCGATGCATAGTCAAGCTGTATGGCTTCTGTTCACATTCCCAATGCAAATTTCTCGTGTATGACCTTATTGAGAAGGGAAGCTTATCATCCATTTCGCACGATCAAGAGCTAGCAAAAGAGCTGAACTGGACCTATAGAATCGCTATTGTGACAGACATAGCTCAAGCTCTCTCCTACTTGCATCATGATTGTGATGATCCTATTGTACACCGGGACATAAAAAGCAGCAACATTCTTTTGAACCGAGATTATAAAGCTTATGTCTCGGACTTTGGCATGGCGAGGAAGCTGAAACACGGTTGCTCAAGCTGGAGCACTATCTTTGCAGGGACATGTGGCTACATTGCACTTGGTATTTACCTGGGTACTAATTCATTTTATCATTTATGAAATGTTATTCAAAAACAGAGGAAAACAAGGCAGATATAGAGCTGATTTTGCTTCTTATTACAGAACTGTCATCTACCATGGTGTTGACTGAGAAGTGCGACGTGTACAGCTTCGGTGTGGTTGCAGGGGAAATTGTCATTGGAAAGCACCCAGGTGATCTGCTCCTTCCATTCTTTTGTCGAACAGAGCAGCTGGGAAAGTTCAAGGATATCCCGGATCGACGCATCGGAGCACCATCGACCGTCGACGAGGAGAAGGATGTCGTTTTGGTTGCCTTGGTGGCCTTTGCTTGCCTGCAAGTCAACCCCAAAGCCCGGCCAACAATGCAGCAAGTATATCAGGCACTAACAAATAGAAATCGCCCAGGGCTCATGCTTAGACCCCTTCCTGAAATCAGTCTTCAAGATTTGCATGATTATTGTGGCACCATAAAAACTAATATGAAGCTATATAGCTAGTCTCCTGTGTTGGAAATTATATATTTGGCATGTTTTTTTGTATTTTTGTGTAGACTTCAAGGATAGAAGGATGGATAACATCCTTTGTATGTTGACTTGGTATTGCTACTAGTTATTTCAGTATTGAAAATCGCATGGTTTGGCAAAACCGTTGGATGAAAATATATGCATTCCCCTTATCTTGCCCTCTTCATTCATCTGGAGTAGGCGGAATCACCTTTTTTTTTACCATATGGTTATGTTTTTTAATTGTCAATTTCTTTTAAACAGGAATAGATCAATAGATACAGTATGTCTTACTGGAAACTTATGCAACAGGCTGGATGTATAACAGGCAAAACCTGAAACAACCGAAGCTTTTTAGCTGTGACGATCCCACTTATGCATGGTCGCCTTACTGATATATTTAGGCTTTACTTGCAATAAAGTTATCAGTTGCAGATCTCTAGTTCAACCTGTTTTTATTCTCCGTCTTTTCTCATAATTCTATTCACATTAGCCAGTGAAGGTTTTGGACCTGACGCTCTCACACTCCAGAGGGTGCTGAAGCTGCAGAGTGAACTCTGAATGTAGTGACATGAACATGGAAGGAAGAATATCTGCTTTGGACAAACATGTGTGGGTCATAACTGAGCTTAAGAGTTCCTGGAAAAAATTTATGTATAGTTGCAGTTTCTGAATACTGGCTGGCTCTCCCTCTTTTCTTTGGTAAACTTGCAATTTCTCCAAACTTCTTCATACGTCGATCTAGTGCTGCATTCTCAACCCTAATAGCATCAATTTGAGCCCTCATAGCATTAACCTCAGCTCTCCTAGCGTCAATTCGTCGCTGCATTTCTCACCACACGCTACAAGCAGCCACATTTGCTGAAGAAGAAACGCTAGTCTTTTTGAAAAAGGCTTTCGCCCCGCTTTATATATAAAGCAAACCGCCACAGAGTTCGACGCGGGGGCAAACAGCACAATCACGCCCGAAAGAAAAACAAGAGAAAGAAATGCCAGCAGCACCGGATCAACGAAAGCTGAAGCATCCCACAACCGTTGCGCCCACCGAAAACATCCACCACGCTCCAAGCCACCGAGTCGCCGCGTACCAAGCAACACCTTCAAGAAGGACCGCGACGACGACGACGCTACTGCCCGGACGAATCCTAGGATTTCTCCCGGTACGCGGAGGGAAGAGGAGGAGAGGTACTCCCGACACCCTTCAAGAAGGTTGATGGCGCCCGCAGGCGTCACCGCATCGGTATCGGGCAGACTCGAGAGGGATTTCGCCCTACCCCTCATACCCACAACCCAGGACCAACCGGCGGCTCCACCATGCCAACCGCCCACCAACCTGCGCCACCACAGTCACGAGGACACCACCGTCGTCTCTCCACCGCAGACGCTACGAAGCCGGCCGAACCAAATGAGGTCACCGACGATAGGAACCGGGAGCACCACAGCCACGTGGGAGGGGACAACCTCCACTGGCACAAGCAGTAGCAGACCGGACGCAGGAGTAGGAGCACGCCGGACCAGATCGGTCCCGTTAAGCTCCTGCCGCCGCGCTGCATCCGACGCAGCGCAGAGCCGCCGATCCCAACGTCCGCGCCTCGCCTGCCCAGCCGGAGGCGACCCGCCGAAGGCCAGACCAACCCGCCCTGACCCAGATCGGGCCCAAAAGGGCCCGGATCTGGGCTGCAGGGCTCTGCCGGCCAACCCCCGCCGCTAGCCGCCACCGCCGCCAAAGGGCCGAGCCGCCGCCCGATCTACACCGGAGCACCACCCGTCGAGGAGAACCGTCGCCGGAGGGGAATAGGAAGAGGGCCGCCCCCGCCGGCCGTGCCACGACACCACGCGGGCAACACCCGGCCGCGCCAACCGGCGGCAGCGGCAAGAGGAGGGGTGGGAGGTGGGGGCTGGGCGCGAGGGGAGAGAGGGCCGCCTCGGTTCCAATTCAGCTTGCTCCGAGATATATTCTGCTTCGTTATTTCACAGAAGAAGAATGTTGATATGAACTGGTTGCACGCTGTGCAGGAATCCTTCGAAAATGGGTGAACAAAACATAGTAAAATTTGTACGTACATATTCTAGAAGGAAAATATCAGTGCTACTGCTACTACATAAGAAAATTCGCTTTTCATTAACAAAGACTATTCTTTTGTTTTCTGTATCTATAGTTTCACATTGGTTAGAGAACTCCGTTTCATTTATAATCTGAACATCAAGTGGAGTGATAGACTGGCCGGTAAAAGAGATTCCCTATGCCAATAAGCAACATGCCTAATTACTGAACCAATGGAACCACGAGTATTAAAATTCCTATTTGCAGCCTTGCAGGCAATATCCCATGTAACCGAATGATCAACTCACACTCAATACATGCACTCCAAATGGAAATAGTATGCCCAAAGAGAATGACAACTATCTATATATACCGTGGCTGCATGGCGAAGACAGAGCTGCAGAAGCGTGTTTTGGCCATCACATTGATATGCATGCCAGTTAGGCAGCAATTTTATGACCTATGTTGTTTATTTTGAGACATTGGAGTCCACCAAATTGAGTCAAGTCTTACTCTGGAAAGCACTATTTGGTTGTAGACCAAGTCCACTTTCTTCATTAGTCATGACCACATTCCATGCCACTTGATATGTTTACAGTGTTGTGCCCTATTTAAAAATCTTCAGCTGCAAGTCGAGACAGAAGCTCTTCGTTTGCTCATTCTCTCTGATTTGAAAATGTGGGTGATGGCAGATGCACAGAATTATGTGCCTAGTTATGCTTCCTTATATTTAGGCTCTGTTCTCATCGTGGTTATATTATGTATTCTGGACATGGGCTTGGTCCATCTTTCCTCTCTATAAAGTTTACATGCAGTTCTCCTGCATGGTTCGAAAAAATATTATGTGAATAGTCTTTCTTTGTGCACTAGTTTGGAGTGGAGACATGTGTGTATGTTTGTGCTACTGCCCTAGATTGTGTGAATTCTTGTAAGCTATAAGTCTATAACTCTCACCTTCTATAAAACTATGGTATGCATTTTGCGCACCAAGTAGAACACTTCTCTAGAGATCTTGAGATGTTCTTCTGCGCTCCCTTAACTATCGGGGATGAGAAGTTTGAAATGGGTGTACTGAATATCAGGAAGTTTGTAAGTATAAGGGAATAATCATTGCTATAGCACACACGCGAGTTCTGTCTTCCACTATTATGGCTTTCTGTACCGCGGGATCGAAAGGGCTTGGTTGGAAGGTAATGATAGGATGACTGGAGGTTGATTAGGTGTCTTTTTTCCACACTTACCACAACTGGTTTGATTTTTAGTTCAAACAACAAGCATGAACCAATTCAAGTCAGGCTACATTTTTAATTAACCCCAACACCGATAGTAAATTTGTAACACTTCAAAACGTAGTGCAATTTTCAGCACAGATGGTACACTTTTACCCTGTGCTCATTTTAACTAATGTCGTAAGTAGCAATTTTTTCGCATAGATGGTACAGATCAGTAGTTATGCAAATGAGTTCAGCGTGAGTACAAGACATCTATGTTCAAAAGCATGAACAAGCATGCATCTCACATGATTGAAACATGTGGTTAAGGATTAATATGCAGAGGCTGGGGGTAATCCTCCTTTTCAAAAAAATACGGAGGCTCATGCTTAGCATTAATAAATGTACTGCTATCTAATCAGACATTCAGGCATTGCCCGTTGTCTTGCTGATCAGTTTGACTCATCGATCCTGGTGAAGGAAGAGATCTTCAAAAAGTAGGTTTTTATGATCTGATAAAGAATCAAATTTGTTTAAATGTTCCAGCTATTCTCTATTACCTTGAAAAGGGTGCTCAACCGACAAGAACTATTTATGATATTTTAAGGAAGGTGGAATTCTTTAAAGAAAAAGAAAGAACTTTGAGTTAATTGAAGTACTAAATGAATCAAAAAGTAGGATAGGAGAAGATTATTAGTATTCCTAGTTGTCTAATTATTTAAACACAATTTACCTCTTTCTTAATCCTATTTGGATTTATATTATATCGTGCCAATCCAACATAAGCACCTATTTTATTTACTTTTTCTATCTAATTTGTTTTCTTACCATTGTATTTCCATTGACAGACGAGTCAAACTGATCAGCAAGACAACGGGCAATGCTGTCCTGCTGATGGTATTTAGAGCAACATGCCTCGAGTCAGAAACAACAGGCTTGTCCTCACAGAGAGAAAATCAGACTCATAGCTACAGAAGCCAAACAATCTTGGTCCATTCGAATTTCAAATTGGGTAAGTAACAATCATATTGGCTGCAAAAGCAGTAAAAAAACATACTAAATGTATGAACAAGTACCCGAACCTTGTTGCATTGTGTAGTTTTTGTGTGCGTGTCAGTATGGTTTTTGCTTGGGAGAAGTGTGTCAGGCCCATTGACTAAACTGTACGTAACATGGAGGCGTCAAAGGATGACTCGTTCCCTCTTTTGAGGAACTCCTGAAAAGCGCATCTAGGTTTTTGAAAAGCACATTCAGGTGACAAGGCAACCTTCTTTTCTCCACAAATGATTCAGGTTTCATCTTTATCTGGTTAGACTCTGCACTCTCCTTCCCCTGTAAATGAACATTATATTCCTTGTGGCTAATCGAGTAACTAGCAAGGCATTGGAAATTACCAAACTAAATGTCTTTTTCTGTTTGCCATTTTGTGGAGACTACTTCAGGAAAAGGGACCTGAACTCAGCTCTGCTCTTCTCAAGGAGCACGAAAATGCTCTTCAGTTAACAATAGAGTCTGTCAAAAGACACCATCATGATTTGTGACCAAATGTTTCAAAATGTTCCCAATTTATCAAATGTTTCAAGAGACACCAACAGGAGGTTTCACTTTTTTGTTTTACCAATTTATGTATATTTCAAAATTTTCCAAAAGACAATTTTAATTGTTTATATAATCATTTTATAAAAATGCTCTTCATTTATTTTAAAAGTGTTATCATGTATGTAAAAAACATTCATCGGGTATTTAAAATCACATTCAGTGTGTATTTAAGAAACCTTTAACATGTATTATAACATAGCCATCGTGTATTTAAAAAGCATTCATGTGCATTTCATGAGTATTCATTGTGTATTAAAAATGTCCATTCTATATTTAAATGGCCGTCATGCACTCAAATAATGTTCATTGTGTATAGAAAATTATACATGCATATAAAAATATTTATAAAAAAGGGAAAATAAAAATATAATCAAAATAAAAAGAAAATAATCTGGAATATAAGTAAAACAAAAAAATATGGAATAAAACTCGAAATGAAAAAGGGGAAAGTGAAAACAAGAAGAAGAAAATTATTTCTAAAAGCCCAGAGCGTGTGGGCTGGGGACAAAATGTGCAAAGGCTACTTAAAAAATTGTTATCCTTAATTGTACAGTGTTTATCATGTAGTAAAAGATGTGCAACATTATTTTAAAAATGATCCTGTATTTAAAAATATTCATAATGTATTAGAAAAATGTTTAAAATTATAAAAATGTTTATCTTGTATCCCAAAATCTTAAAATATTTAACAATGTTCGTCGTGCATTTTAGAAAATGTTAAACATTTTTAAAAATGTTAAAAATTATTTAAACACACGTTCTTGTGTATTAAAAATATGTTTGATGTGTATTAAAACAATTAAACATATGTTTAAAAGTGTTCAACATTATTTTAACAATGTTCATCTTGCATTAATGTTCCACATTATTTCAAAAATGTTACTAGTGTATATAAAATGGTCAACATGTATTTATAAAATTTTAAGAGTGTATTAAAGGTACATATACAATAAGTACAAATATATTTGGGAAATGAAATAACAAAGAACTACAACAGAAAAGGTTAAAAAAAGGAAAATAAAAGAAACATGAAAAGAGAAAAGCAGAAAAAATGCAAAGGAAAAAACAAAAGGAAACATAGAAAATAAAGATAAAACAAACAGGAAGGAAAACAAAAAACTGAAAATGGTAATCCATTGGAGCGAACATAGCAACCTACACATAGATAGAACAAAATAATATTAAGAAACGAGAAAAGGCAACGCAAGTGTTCGGCCCTCGGAGCAACTGAGTAAACAAAGAAAAAAAACGTAATGCTCCCTCCGCTCCAGAATATATGGTCCGTCTATTTTCATGAGAGTCAAACATATGTGTGTCTCCAAGATTATAAATAAATATCAGCATCTATACAATATTAAAAACATCAAAAAAATGATGATGGATATAATATGAAAATACTTTTCATGTTGGAAGGAAGGCACTCATTATAAAAAATATATAAAGGTACTTTAACATCATTCTCTAAAATAAACTTGAGACCCGCCCAAAGAGTCACAGAGAAGCAGGAACAAGAAGAAAAATAAGATCGACATTGTTTCTTTTCTTAGCGAGATTGAATGCAGTGAACAACACAATAAGCAGTTGGCAGTTCTTGCCTCCAGAAGGAAAGTAGACATAAATGTATTTTAGATTTGCATATATTTCTTAGTTCCTAAGTTTGCAGATTTTTCACTCAATCATTGATCCACGCATATAAAGATGGAACAATTACATATTGTTAACAATTAAATTTCTGATTGAGAAGATTATTTTGAATTTGTGATTTCTACAGACTATCACTCTTCCTAACTAAATAGTCATAGTAACTATGGTGCATATTTTTGGAACATGGGTCTAGGCGTACCCGATTAGCTAAAATAAATAAATAAATATAGTAAAAGAAAATAAAAAATGTGAAAGTTTGTCAAAACAAGCATTGTCTAGTGTATTACTCACGTGTAAAGTTTTGAAATAAACAAATTACTTCTCTTAGGAACACATACAAGAAAAAGGATAATGGTAATCCTCCCATTAACTACTTCATTTTCATTTATGAATTTCATAGTAATAAAAGTCCATGTCTGATCTTAGGGGTATTGTTGTAAAAAAAGTCATAATTGCAAGTATAAACAGTGTGAATGGTAAGCTTAATATAGTAGCAGTTTTGTTTTTATTCGTTTCAAATACCACAAAAGTCATTTTGTCGTGAAAATTTATAGGCGAGTAAGAGCATCTACAACCAGACTCCCCATACCCGCCCCAAACGTCCGAATGGAAAAACCACCCCACCGGCCTCCCCATAGCCGGCCCAAACGCATGGCCTGGCTGGCGGCCCAATCTAGGGCAGATATAGGGATGCCCAGATTCACCCGCTACGTCGGACTAACCACTAGCCAGCCCCGTTCGCTCATATTCGCCTCCGCTCACCTTGCCCGAACAGCCATCTCCTCTTCTCTGTTCGCCCTCCTTCGCACAGTAGCCATCGAACTTCCGCCGCTATCGGTGCTCCGTCACCATCCCCAACTCAGGGCTTCGCCACCGGAGGCCCCAACGCACACTGCCGCTGACCAGGCCACCACCGGACAAGGTTGCCTCCATAGGACGCCGCCCTAGTACATCAAGTGTCCATTTTTTTCATCCCGCGTTTTACGTATTTGATGAAATGTCCGAGCTGGAATTTATTTTTTCGATCATTACTTCTAGGTCACCAATGGATTCAGCGTGGAATGATGGCTATGGAAATGCTGATCTTGATGAATTCATATTCAACGAGTTCATCGCTTCATCGGATTTGGACGATGAGGATGCCGACATGATGAGCATCCAAGAGGAGTTCGAGAAGGCAGAGGAGCATGTCCTAAACTTCAAGGGTTCCATCAAGGGCCAAAGAGTGATTCCCCGTGATAGGATTGCTGGTGCACGGCTTCTGTACACAAACTACTTCACAATTGTCCCAACATTCCATGAAACTTACTTTCGTCGTGGCTACCGGATGAGCAGAAACTTGTTCTTATGGGTAGTGGAAGGCGTGGAGAAGGCTGGTGACAAATTCAAGCTGAGGAAGGATTGTTACGGAAAACTTTACTTCTCTTTGCAGAAATGCACGACTGCTCTTAGGATGCTTGCTGACGGTAAAGCAGCAGACGCAATTCATGTAGAAATCCGGATGGAACACCCCAATGCAATTTTGCATGCACTATGGTAAAGGTGTTCGGACCAAAGTACCTGAGAGAGCTAACTGTGGAGGACAGAGAAAAATTGTTGGCAATTGGAGCAACAAGAGGATTCCCATGTATGATAGGTTTAGTTGATTGCATGTGCTAGCAATAGAAGAATTGCCCAAAAGATTTGCGTGGCCAATACAAGGTCACATCAAAGAAGCCACCATCATACATGAAGCAGTGGCATCGTAGGACTTGTGGATTTGGCATGCTTTTTTGGCACGCCAGGTTCGTGCAATGACATCAGTGTGCTCCAACGATCTCCTTTGTTCAACAGACTCTGTGATGGGGAAGCTCCACTGTGCAAATATACCGTCAACGGACAAACTACACCATAGGGTACTGCCTTGTCGATGGTACCTATTCTCAGTGGGCTGCATTTGTGAAGACTATATCTAATCCCCAAGGCAACAAATAAACCCGCTTTGCAACAATGCAAGTGGTAGCTATGCAGGATGTCGAGAGGGCATTTCGAGTGCTCCAAGCTCATAGGGTATTGTTCGTGGGGCTAGGATGATGCGGGAACGAAGACACTTTGGTAGCTCATGACATGTTGTTTTATCTTGCGCAATATGATTGTCAAGGATGAGGGTGAAGGGACAATGCACGCGCATGATTTCGAGAAGCCCGATGTTCAGATCCTCCTCCCAGAACAAGAGGCAACCAGCATTGCCAACTTTCTAGAGATGCATCGATAACTGCGAGATCAACAAGTGCATACGCAACTTCTGAATGACCTTGTCGAGCATATGTGGACGCACACTAGAAATCAGTAAACTTGTCTTTTATTTTATCAATTATGCACTATGCACTATGAACAATATTTATGCTTGAACTATATTTGGATTATGAACTATTTGTATTTGTGTGCACTAAGCTATGTTTGTCTAAAATGACCTACGTGTATGCATTTGCATGAATTTGTGTTTTAAAAATAGGGACCGTGGTTGCAAATGCCCAAGATTTAATGCTTGTCTGGTCATTGTCCCTGGGTACGTCCACAGGCGTATAGAGGCTCGCGGATTAATTTACGTCTCGAAGTGTTATATTTTACATCTCCGAGGAGACGAAGATATAATTTCTTTCCTTTTGCATGTACATCATCTATTGGAGATGCTCTTAAAGGTCGATGCCGTCAATTGAAAAGAAATTTATGCAAAAATACTCTAAAAGGAAGTTTATGAACATTAATTACTACATTATATATGAGTAAAAAAAAAGCCTTGTAGCTCCCACGCCAGAGTGTGCATATGTTGTTAAAGAGCCAAACAACACGTGTTTCCCAAGGAGAAAATTCCATGATTACCCATGTCCCATGCAGCAAAACCATCCTCGATCCGGCCTTACAGGTTGATGCCGTCAGTAGGAAGAAAATGGTGTGGAAATACAATAGACAAATTTTATCGGCAATAATTACTATATTATATATAAGAGTCGGAAATTTCATGATTATCCAAGTGTAATGCAATAAAGTCCTCCTCGATCCGGTCTTAGAGGTTGATGCCGTTAGTTGGAAAGAAAATGGTGTGGAAATACAATAGGCAAAGTTTATCGGCAATAATTACTACATTATATACAAGAGTCAGGGAAAAAAGGCACGTAAGAGTTGGAATATAAAAAAACATTGATTTCAAAACTACAAAAAAAGCCATGTGCCTTGTGTGGGCACAACCTTCCATGGGTACACACACTTTTTCTTTTTGTTGGGCAATATGGCCTCTTTCCCTTTTTTTCCTTGGGCACTAACTAAGGCCTTATTTTTTTCTTGGGCTCTAAGGCCTCTTTTCTTTCTTTTTTCTTTTCTCAGTCTGTTGTCCCCCATGGAGGTGATGCCATGATAGCCAGCGCAGTATATAAAGCGGAGGCGCCCTCCCACGACGAGCGATGTGGGACAAATCAAACCTGCGATCTGCGAACCGTGCGGTCTCGCCCGCATGGGCCGGCGCGCGTGCGAGGCCCAACCGAGACGCCCGTGAAATAAAAACACACTTATTTACGTACGCACGTACGGGAAGCCGGTCGAGAGATCGAACGACCTCGCATTATCCATATATATATATTGACTTGCCATATCCTGTTTACCGACCGTCGGGAGCAACTAATTAACGAGCGCTCCTTCGGGAGCCTCGCAACAATCAGCGCCATTTGGCACGCTCACAGCCATTCGCCACGTGTCGCGCTCTGGACGCTCCCTCCGGGTTTTTTTACGCACGCGTTTTCGGCTTTTAAAACGGGGTTTTTTGGGTTTTTCTCGACGTTTTGGTTTTCTACCGGTCTACCCTAACTTTTTGACCAAATTTTTTTCCGAAAAAAATAATTTTTTGCGCAAAAAAATGCATTTTTTTCGCGAGAGTCACGGTTTTGCTTCCGCGAGAGGCTCGGTTGTGATTACATCAGAGGCACGAGCGTGCCTCTTTTGGAAAGGGAAAAAACCCGTGTTTCCGGTTTGGTTTTTTCGTCCGGTTTTTTCGTGAAAAAAAAGTTCATTAAAACCTATTAACATGGGATTTAGTTTTGAAGATCTTAACGCGAGGAATCCAATGGCAAAAGCAGTTCGAGATTTGGACGCACGGTTTAAGAGATAAAACGTTTTGAATAAACGGATCTACGAAAAAAAGGGAAAACTTCTAGGTTGCGACAAGTGGCGCACATGCAGCGCGCCATTTGTCGCAATCTGGGGGAGTTGGAGTGACCTCCGCAAGGAGTACTTCTTAATTAGTGATTTCGCCAACTGTCTTGTTTCAAAACATAACATTCTCCAATACTATATGGGCCCATGCATGTCTACGTCCCGTCGCTCTCCGGCGAAATCACAATTCCGCCGTCTTCCGCCTGTGCAAACAAACACTCCCAACTAAACTCTAGGCCATTAGCAGAGGAACTGGTGCAGACTGCGAGAACAATCTTCTTCTCATTGTTGTTTTCGGCATTGGAACCTATACTTGTCACAACCTCAAACTTTTTTCGCGAATAGGCGAGTATCATTCCATTGATAGAAGTTTAAGCGAGTACAGGACATTGGTATAACAAATGACACGGACGCAATAGGCATGAACATGATGTCCGGAGCATAGAGACATGGGATGCTCAACACAAACAAAGAAAACACGGCTAAACTCGCTCACCATTCTGAGAAGCAGCCTAGACCAACAACAAGACGACCAACACATCCGGATCCAGAACAGAGGACGCCGCGAGCAAACAAGACAACGCCTTCACGAAGGAGAACGACACCGAGACACCGTCCATATCCAATCCGGAGAACCGGACCTAGTATTTCCCCTGATGCTTGAAGAGGGACACGGATGACGACCGTAGCAGCGCCTCCAAGGGGACGAGACACCTTCTATACGAAGACTAGCATAGCCCGCCGCCGGACACGCGAGCAACTGAGCAGCGAAGGGACAGGTGGGGTATGGAGGTGGGCGGCTAGGCGAAAAGAGAGGCGGTGAGCGATGTGACGCTGGCCAAAGGCCCGAACGAGCCAGAGTCCGGAGGGAAGTGCAGAACCTGGTCACCGAGGTCGGAGCAGCAAGGACGTCAGCGATCCTAAGGAGCAGGAAGGGGACGCAGCTCCCGAAGTGCGGCAGAATCAAAGACGCGCCAGGATGGACGACCAACGAAGGGCACCGGCGAGGACGAGGTGGACCAGAGCCGTACCGGAGGGGAAGTTGAGCCTCACCAAGCGGCTATGGAACCGGACTTACCCCCGGTTATATATGAGTACAAAAAAATGACACGTAAGAGTTCAAAACTACAAAAAAAAGCCATGTGCTAATGTCTATAAGGCCTCTTTTCTTTTCTATTGGGCTCTATAAAGGCCTCTTCTCTCTTTTTTGGGCTCTAGGGCCTCTTTTGTTTATTTATCTTTGACTTTTATCGGCCAGTTGTCCCCTTGGAGGTGATACCGTGATAGCAAACGTAGTATATAAACCGGAGGGGCCATCCCACGACCGGCGATGTGGGACAAATCAAAACTGAGAAGCGTTCGCTCTCGCCCGCATGGGCCGGCACGCACGCACGCGTGCGACCGAGGCCCAACCGAGATATCAGCTTAATAAAAAGCCCGACACGCACGCACGGACGGGATCACTTCAAAAAAGTAAAAAATGTACCTACGGGAGGGCTAAACCCCAAGACTCGAACGCCTGAGACCTCGCATTATCCATCCATCCATCCATCCATCGTATCGTGTTTACCAACCGTATCGTGTCGTTTCTTTTTGGACAAATGATGAAAACCACGTACGTCTACGTGGGACATCCCGAGTTGCTCTCCGGCGACATCACATCTCCAATCCGCCGTCTTCCGCCTCTGCAAACCGGCCCTACGATCTTGCGAGTTAAGGAGCGCTCCCCGACCCCGCGTCGCTCCGTTCGCTGGCGGCCCTCTCCCCTACGATTCATCTCCTCCGCCGCTGCCGCTGGCCTCGCCGCGGTGGCGGCAGCCCCCGGCCTACGAAGGTGGCTCGGGGAGATCCTGTGGTGGCCGGTCGTCTTGGTGGCGACTTCTGCCGAGCTTGAAGCCGACGCGCTCGTGGGGAGCAGGGTGGCACCGAGCCCTTCAAGTCCCCCTTCTGTCGTGGTTTGGTCTGCTTGGCGATGCCCTTCGACTACGCCGGTGGCACACAGGTGTTGTGGTGTCGTCTCGGCGCGTGGCCCTTCGTGACACAGGTGGTGTCACGATGTTGTGCTCTTTGTTGTGTTGTGCCCCCTGTAATCTTGCGACAGGCTGAACTAGCTAAACCCTTATAAGACCCTAAGCCAGTTAGACTGGTTCGTAGTCCTGTTTTCTCCAAAAGCATCTCCAGGTCACCACTCGTGCTTGCCCAACCTCAGCTACGCGACCCCATATGCTCTGCCCCGTCGCTTCGGTCACCATGGACTGGGTGCCAGCCAACGAAGCGACAACGCCGCAACGTTGGGCGATGATATTGAACAGAGGTGCAGCAAGGCTAGCCCACGATCAGAGTATAGGAGATGGAGTGATAGCAGCCGGTTGAAGGATGAAATACCAACATGAGCTTCAAGTAGCAGGCCGGCGTCACCGAGTGCAGTAGCAGGAGCAGTGGCGGTGGGGAAGAACAGATCACGTCGGGCAGAGTGGGGAGTTCGGATGAGCAAGAGAGCTGGGAAAGTAGCGGGCCGGCATCTCCGAGTGCAGGAGCGATGGGGGCGGGGTGCGCATGGACGAGCGGGAGAGGCGAGGAAGTGTCGGTCGTGGAGCGGCAGCACGTTGCCTCTTAACTAGGGCATGGGCTGGAGAGAATCATGACTGGGAGAGAGAAGGAAACAAAACAGGAGACAGAGAGAGGGAGAGGAGAAAGAAGAAAAGAGAGCCAGATCAAAGTCGGCTTAAGCAGGTTAGGGGGTGATTTAGAGGCCTAAGAAGGCTTGAGATTGTGGTTTAGACCACCTGCACTGTAGACCATTAGCGGAGAAACTGGGGCAAACTGCAAGAACCTGCTTCTTCTCATCATAACAGTACTTCTCATTGTTGTTGAAAAACAGTTCCCGGATGATGGACAGAATACCTTTTGCTGGTAAATACACGAACCCTTTCGGAACATCTCCGGTTCGTTGTTGTCCTTTGATAATTTCCCTTCAGAGAAAACACCACAGTTAGAGACTGTAGATAACAGGGAATTGAATGGGATATTAGGTCATGTACATGATGACATAAGACCTTCATATTCGCCTTTTTCGGACTACACTAGCATCTAAAAGCATGTGTTGTGGCCTGTGAATTAGCATGTGCAAGGACTCGGCTCATTTTCTTATGGTATGTTCAAACTACTAAAACAATCAAACGAATGCAACAGAATGCCATTAAGAAAAGGGGACACGGGCATTAATATATATTCAGCACGGCATATTGCTAAACAGGCACTAAATTTAAAGCATACATGCCGCTGAAGTTGAACAACTAAATTCAGATATGACATGCTGGTTGACAAGTTCCTAAATACTTTCGATTAGCTCTTTTAGGAGGAATAACTCACAGTATGCTTGTCTCCATGACAAATAATCACAAAGAATCTTTGGCTTTGGGTAACATACAACCTCTGCTTCAAACTGTGGTGGTCGCGCTAATTCTTTATTCGGGAAATATTCTTTCCACTTTATCTCATGTAAAAAGAAGTGAGACATGATGAACATGAAGAGAGGATTAATCTGTAAAAAAAGTCGCATGTGTTATCAAAGGCTTGACCAGTTGAAAACACGTACTGTGGAAAATAATAAACTAAATAAGTACCTCTCATCTCTCTGATAAAATTCACTGTTCTCCTGGAAGACAAAGCTGCAACAATAACAAAAAATAAATATGATCATTTGCAACAAATGCACAGGTTTGCCATAAAAAAAACATAAAAACACCTGCTTAAATTAAGTGTCCCAGGTTGACATTTACAGCTTCATTGGATGGTTAACTTACTGCTGTTTAACAAGATATCCTATCATTCCAATAAATTAAACTAAATCACTTTTGCTGATGAGAAGAGGGAAATTTGTGGCATGCGGAACACATGTCTTTCTCATAGTTTTCTCCTTGCAAAAGCAGTGATTCTGATGGGGTATATCCTACCTGTACTAGTTACTAGAACCATAGCCAAAGATCATATCGGGGAATCACTCCTCATCACAGAAGCAGAAGCATTCATCAATTTTAGAGCACTATTGTCGTTCGGCTTGTCAAATGAACGATGGCATAGGATCATGCATTTCAATAAATAGGAAACTAGGAATCCTCCCTGACCAGATCTATATGTTTGAACATAGAAGAGCCCTGTAACAACATATTTTGTTGATAAATGAAGCAACATTTCAATTTGATTATTAGCTTGTTAATATTTGCCAAAGTACCGATTTACTCATTTGTTGTTGTTGAGAGTCTGAAATCAGTCAGCTTGTTGCTTATTTGGCCACTGTATTCATCTTTTCCCAAAGCCAGCTAGGATAAGGACGTGGAAGCCTTCAGGGAGATTTGATCATATGCCCTTATTTTATTTTACTTTTGCAGGGACTCATATATGCCCTAATTTTGTACGCCATAGATCATATGCCCTTGTTTTCTTTGCCTTCTTAGTCATCTGCCATGTATAATTACTTGAATAAGTTCAAGATTCTAAGCCTATTAATGCCACGTCAAATGAAGGTCTTGCCCTTTTGTAAACTTGCAATTTCTCCAAACTCTACATATCTCAACAGAACCAACCAGCCCGACATGTTCGTCCCATTCAACAGAGCAAGCACCGCCTCGTACAAGGAGGCGACCACGATCCATTGCATAGATATTCTTTTTTCTTTTGCGGGTCATTGCACAGATATTCTACTCCCTCCGTCCCAAAATAAGTGACTCAAGTTTGTACTAACATACTGAGACGGAGGGAGTACAAAGTTGAGTCACTTATTTTGGGACGGAGGGAGTACTTCACTAGCAACACTAGAAGAAGAATGACGAAATCAAAATACAGTAAAACCTGAAGCTTCGCATTTTGGGCGGCCAACTTCTCGATACGTCAATCCAATGCTGCAGCCTTAACCCTAATAGCATCAATTTGAGCATCTCCGCATTTCTCTAGACACACTACGAGCGGCCGCATTTTGAGCACATTTATCATCCAATTTCCTGGACCATGTCCAAGTACTTGTCCAGCCACATGAAGAAACGCCAGCCTTTCACCTGTCCAAACATACTCAATTCAGTAAGTTGCTTGAAGGAGGCATCAGGAGAATCATATGACATACTACTTGACTCTGAATATTAAAGAACAGAGAAGCAACCTTCATATCCTTGCCATTCCTTGGGCATTCCACTGAATATTTGCCCAGGTTCAGATATGTAGCCGACTGCTTCGGGTTCAATTCTTCTCGTCCACATTCTGGACTTCCAGTCAGAGGGAGCCTCATCATCCGTTTGGTCCACGCTGTACAGGAACACTGGAACAGTACGAGTGCAAATCTAGGGTTAGCGGAGCGAGCCAAGGCTGGAGCAAAATTGAAAGGGCAAATGCAATCGGTAGGTAGAATCGGTTACCTAGTCGGCGGAGGTGCGGCGCCCGTGCTTGCCAGATTCGCCGCCGGGCCCGTGGTGCTGGGGTAATAGCGGCGCCCGTAGTGCCGGAGTAGCCGAGCCGCCTGCGGTTGCCTCCTGGTGGCTGGGGTCTCCGCGCCACCGGAGCTGCTGGAGTCGCCGTGCAACGCCGCCGCCCACCGGAGTGGCTGCACCGCCGCTCCGCTGGAGAGGAACAGAGGACGAGACGGGGTAGCTGGTTCGGTCGGTCGGTCGGTTGATCTGTTCAGGTCGGGCTGCGTAGGAAAACAAGTTTGATGGAAATTGCAAATTTACCTCGAGCGCAAGACCGGCTCCCATAATGTAAATTTAACCTACTTCAAAAAAAATGTAAATTTAACTGTATGGGCCGAACCAAAACCTGTGGTTGGATGGTTATAGGCTCACAGGGGTAGGGTATGCGTATGTGCGTTGATAGGGATGAGTGTATGCGTGTGTATATGAAGGCTTGCATTTGTACTTTGTTAAAAAAACTAAATACCCATGGGTTGCCGTGAGATAAAAATATACATTTTATCGAAATGTTTAGTCGGCACAACATTAAGATCTTATTTTACTTTTGGGGAAAAACTCCAAATCTTTTCATCAACTATCAATGTATGGTTAAAAAGACTTTCAAGATAGTACAAAGAACATCAGAAGTAAATATTACATTCAGGTCTGTAGACCACCTAGTGACGACTACAAACACTAGAACGAGTCGAAGGCGCGCCGCCGTCATTGCCCCTCCTAGAGCAGAATCGATCAAACCTTGTTGTAGTAGACAGTCGAGAAGTTGTCGTGCTAATGCCCTACAGGATCAGCGTATCAAAACAGCAACCCGCCGCTAATGAAGATAAGCGTAGATCAGAAGGATCGAATGAACAAAGACAAACGTCAACCAAATCCTGCGAGATTCACCGGAGATAAACCTCCACCCGCCCTCCGACAATGCAAGAAACACCGCCGAGACGAGGTCTAAGCGAAGAAACCTTATCCCATCTTCAAGTAGGCACCACCGCATCTTCTCTTTAAGCAAAACATAAACCCTGAAAAAGGTCATAAAGTCATAAAAAAACGAAGCCATGTCGTTGGCAAGGGCCGGGATCCACCGTACCTCCATGACTCTAAGGCCACAAAGACGAGGCAGCCTGACGCAGGTGCCGGCGGGAAGCACACGAAAGCTAGCGGCTAGATGGTCTTTGCGTGAGAGGCAGCGCTGTTACGTCTGAGAGTGTGCATTTGTTCTTCCAAAGCCAAACGATACACACCTGTTGTTCCAAAATCCTCCTCGATCAAGTCTTAGAGCTTGATACCGTTAACCAAACGAAAATGCTAATAAAAATAAAATAAACAAAGTTTATAGACAATATATCAAGAGTAAGAAAAAAGGCATGCAACAGTTGAAAACCATTTGCGGACCTTGAGGGAGAGCCGACCAGCCGAGCACTTGTAGGTCCACATCCAGAGTGTGCATACATTCTTTCACAGCCAAACAATACACGCTTTTCACGGAGAAAATTCCACAACAATCTGAATGCCATGCAGCAAAGTCCTGCTCGATCCAGCCTTAGAGCATCTCCAACTGAATATGTAAACTTTAAAATGTAAAACAGAAGATGTAACAATTTTTTTACATATTTAGAAAGTGTTTTTTACATCTCTAGAAAAGAGGCAACTCTATTGAAGATGTAAAAGAGCAACTCCAATAGATGATGCAAAGTGAAAATGTAAAAAAGTGCCGACGGCCGCGCAGCCGATGTACAGCTGTTGTACACCCGCACAAATTAAAATAAAATATTCCAGAAACAACTTAAAATTTCACACGTCCACACAGTATCAAATTATTATATAATTCATCAAATCCGCAAGATCAAATGCAACAAAGTTTTGCGCAGTACAACAAAAATAATGAAACTAGGCGGCTATTTCGCCATGCCATTTTCAATACTCCTTCATCAAATCCTTCTGAAGTTGATGTATGCATCGGAGCCTCTAATTTAATTGTACATCTTCATATCTTTGGACATTCTGAACCGGCGTTGTAAGTACCTCTCATAAAAAATGGGTGATGAACCAACATAGTTGCGCATCAACCTATTGTGCGCCTCAACCCGTTCTCTCCGGATGAACTCACAACCATAGACGGAACCGCCGTGCTTCCTCTTTTTCTTCTTGTGCATCGCCACTAGCATAGCAATGTCCTCTTCTTCGATCAAATCATATTCCTCATCCGACGAGGAATCGTCCACAAAAGAGGAGTCGCACGAGCTCATGTACAATGCGGAAATCACCATCAAACTACATCTCCAACCCCAATAAAAAACCTTCAAATTTGCTTGATTTTTTACCTTGGGGGAATTCTGTCAAACACCTTGCTTGCGGGGTGGAAGAAATCGGCCGGCGTTGGGCAGTCGTTCGACAGTGGCTTGTGCGGGCGGCGGTGGTGGCAGCTGGCAAAGGAGACGGCCACAACCCTACAGAAAAAGAAGGTGGGAGCTCGACGTTGCGGGCGGCCGGCTTCGTGCGACAAGAAGAATGGCAGAGGCGGGCGGCCGTCGGGCGGGTGGCGTGGAGCGCGTCCCCTACCTCAGGCGGTGGGTCGAGGCTAGGAACAAGCCCAACCCATCCACACGACCGCGTCGTGGAAGCTATTACGGCAACCGGACCTCCGGTGAAGCTTCGATTTGAAGCGGCAACCGAAATCGAATAGGCGGCTGCGGGGGACAACCGCCACTACTCCGGCGAGGCAGGAGGGTGGAGTCGTGGCGGGGCGTGCAGGCGGCGGCAAATTTGGGCAAAATCAGCCGGCGACAGAGTTGGGCGAGCAGCAGGCGGTCAGGGCGCAAAGGAAATGAAGGTAGTTGGGCGGTTGGCGCGCAACCGCTGTTTTTACATCTAGTGGAGGTGGAGATGCAAATTTGCATCTCGAAGTGCATATTTTACATCTTCGAGAGACGGAGATGTGATTTCATTTATTTATTGCATCTATATCATCTGTTGGAGAGGGGTTTGGGGCCTCGGAGATGTAAAAGTTAGTTATTTTTGCATCTACGCCATCTATTGGAGATGCTCTTAAAGGTTGATGCCATCAATTGGATGAAATTTGTGCGAAAATACTGTGAAAAAAGTTTATGAACAATAATTACTACATTATATATAAGAGTCGGGAAAAAATACACATAATAGCTGAAAATATAAATATTGACGCATGGTTGCAAACAAAAAAAAAACTTGTAGCTCCCACACCAAGAGTGTGCATATGTTGTTGCATAGCTAAACAATATGTGTTTCTCACGGAAAAAATTCCATGATTATTCAAGTGCCATGCAGCAAAATCCTCCTCATTCCGGCCTTAGAGGTTGATGCCGACACTTGAAAGAAAATGATGTGGAAATACAATAAATAAATTTTATCAGCAACAATTACTATATTACTTATAAAAATGGAAAATTTCATGATTATCCAAGTGCCATGCAGTAAAATCCTCCTCAATCCGTTCTTAGAGGTTGATGCCGTTAGTTGGAAAGAAAAATGGTGTGGAAATACAGAAGACAAAGTTTATCGGCAATAATTACTATATATTATATATAAGAGTGGGGGAAAAGGCACGCAAGAGTTATAAAAAAATGGACGCAGGGTTCAACACTACAAAAAAGCCATGTGCTAATGTCTAGCACAACCTTCCATGGGTACATGGTTTTATCTCTTCTTGTGTGGGGACGGGCCTTGGGGATTTTTCGGCTCTGGCCTCTCTATTTGGGCACTAAGGCCTCTTTTCATTTTTTTCCTTGGCTCCTCTTTTTCTTTTATTTTATTGGGCACTATGGCCTCTTTTCTTTTTTTCCTTGGGCAATAATTACTATATACTCCCTCCGTTCCTAAATAATTGTCTTTCTAGCCATCTTAAATGGACAAAACATACGGATGTATGTAGACATATTTTAAGGTGTAGGTTCACTCATTTTACTCCGTATGTAGTCACTTGTTGAAATCTCTAGAAAGACAATTATTTAGGAATGGAGGGAGTATTATATATAAGAGTGAGGGAAAAAAGGCACGCAAGAGTTATAGAAAAATGGACGCAGGGTTCGACACTATAAAAAAGGGAAACGTTTGGGGCCGGGGCACCGGCGGAACGATTCGGCCGGTCTCCCTCTTCCTCGCAAAGACGCGACAGAGGGCACTAGCGCCGCAGCACCACGCTCGGCCAGCCAGCGATCACTGGCTCCTTCGACCGCCGCCGCTAGAGAAGAGCGCCTTGTCGTCTGCGTCGGCCGCCCTCGCCGGATGTCGTTCACGTCGCGATCGCCTCGCCGATCTCGTTTCGCGTCGGCCGCCCTCACGGACTACTACCTCTCGCCTCTTCCCAAAATCCGCCTCTGCCTCTCCCAGAATCTTCCCGGCCGCCCTCGCCAGATCTTGCAGCCGAGCCTCCTGACCATGGCGAGACTACACCCCACGGTGATTTTTGTTAGAACCGGTTGTAGCAAATTCAATCACGGTAGCAAAAATCTACTATCATTGCAAAGAAACAATCATCGTCATCACGAGCAAACACTAGACATCGCGCTTTTTGTTACATGCTACAGCTCAGATCACATTTTGCTACAACCGCACACCACCGGCTACAACCGCGCCGAAGTTTTGCTACATCGGATATACGAAAAGTTGCAAGCGTTCGGTGCCATCGAGGAAAGCTACAACCGCTCTGAAAAATGCTACAACCTTCGATGAAAAAAGCTTCAACCGAACGAGAGATGAATTTTTCACCCAGGCGCTGCTCAAAACGAAAAAAGTTTCAATCGTTTACAGAAAAGCTTCCACCGCAGAGGGGAAAAGCTACAACCGTGTCAATTTTTGCTACTACTGTCTGTGTGTTTTGCTACATCCATTCATGCGGCCATGGTACTTTTTTGCGACTGAGGTGTGACCGGCGACGACGACGACGAACATTTTTTGTTGCAACAACCTCGTTTTTTTGCTACCATTGGCGATGTGTTTTGCTACATCCGATTAACATGTTTGCTATAATGGTGACGCCGATGGATTTTTTTTGCTGCAACCGTTGTCTTCATTTGCTACGACTGACACGGGAAAATGCTACCACGGGGCATCTCTGTTTTTTGCTGGAACCAATCATCGGTGAGGCGGAGCTGCATCCATGGCACTCGACGAGCAATGACGGCAATGAGCGGTCGGGCGAATCGAGTCCCAGAGCGGGCGGCCCGATGGCGGCCGGGCGCGAGTCAAAATTTGAAAGAAAGTTAAAAAGATCAAAAAAGTAAAAGGAAAATAAGAAAAAAAGGAAACATGAAAGATAAACAAAAGGAAAAAAAGAGGTAACAAAGAAGGAAACAAACTTAAAATAGGAACCAAAAAAGAAATGGAAAAGCAAAATGACCCAAATATAAAGAAACAGAACAGAAAAGTTTTTCATAGAGAAATTATTTAAAAAAAATGAACTAATGAATTTGCCAAAAGAATTGATAATAAAGGAAATTTCATGAGAAGAAATAAAAAAAAAAAAAAAAAAATAAGCAATTTAAAAATCATTAGGAAATGAATTAATTTCATAAGATAGCATATTTATCCCGAGAAAAATAAATTTTTTTCATATTCTCTAGGTTTAAAGGCAAAATAAGAATAACAAAAAAAAAAAGATAAATTTTTCTATTAAAGAATTAATTATGTTTAAACCAATACGGTTTCCCAAAAATTATAGTAATGAAATTTGAATTCAGATTCATAAAAAATTTGAAAAAATAAAAAATTTACGCATTTATGAAAATTAAATTTTAAAAATTATCTTTAAATTTGAAGGATTTAATTATCCTAATAAAAATATAAATATAATTAGGAATTTTGAAAATACAGCCTTACAAAATCAAAAAGAGTAAAGAAATAAAAAATTAAAAAAAAAAGCTTGTTTAATTTTTACCATTAAAGTTTTTGAAATAAATAAGCATTCCCTTCTTGTCCATGGAAAGAAGGAAATGTTTTTTTCTATCTTTCTTTAGTTTAGTTTCTTTTCATATTTTTTAGATATAAAGGTTGGAACAATTCTATTGTTACCAAATTTGGGAAGTAATTGTTTCCTGTTCAAAACCCAGACCACCTTCCCGGCCCCCAACCCTAACCAAAACTATGGTGTGGAATGCCAATGTCCTTCGGATAACATTATAAAACCTAATATATTTCTAAGTAAATTAAGGAAAGCTTTCACTTGTTTTAGGTAACCACGTTGAAGAATTCCATTGGAAATAAACAAAGGGAATTGCCAACAGGCACCAAGCCAAAAGGGAATCCGGAGGATCTCCTTAGCACCTATCAAAGATTTTTAATTAATTATAAATCCGCTGATTTGTCATTTTAGTCTAACGGATACTGGATGGAAGTTTCTGAATTATTAACTCTTTTTACCTTTGCTCCAATCTTTGGTAAACAGAGAAGGAACAGTCAAACCGGACCCAATCGCCAAATTTGTCCATGGAATGGTTTGCCAAACTCAATTTCCCAAAATTCCATGAAACAAGGTCTGTGGAATTATATTCATGGAGAATAGGAGAATGCCAAATTAGGAACGGGAAACCACAAAAAACCGCTTAATGCACTTTCCTATTCGGCTGACTTGCCCGCAACACATCCTGCAAACGGATGGAACCCTGCCAATTTGAGACCTAACTTCCCGACGAGGCCTAATTCGAGGTGAGACATTTTCCCCCAAGGCAACCCCATAACAGAATAGCACGAATGCCGCAGCAATAGGCTCAGCCAAAAGGTTTGGGCAGGTACCAAGCACCATTTATTCCGGGGCATAGATTTGATGGAGGAGGCGGCCATTTTCAAACGATTGGCCCGGATCAAGACCGCATGACCAACGACATGAACATGGTAGTTCAGGCCACAAGGATTGGACCACCTTATGACAATTCCCATAAGAAAAATAAACCGGGTTTCAAAAGCAATGGCTAGTTAAACTTTTTCACTATTGGGAAATTTCTTTTTGGGCCAAGCATTTGTTTAAATGTTATCTTGCAATTGTGTCAGAAGGGAGGGTAAATGCCCAGATTGGGCCGACCGGTTCTCAACTGAGGCTTTCCCCAGGTGACTTTCATCGAGGGAAGAACCCAATTCATATAAATGCCAAGGGACGGGCCAAAAATAAGAAATTTATCAAATGCCTAAATAGACAATTTTAGACTCCATATTGATAAAACCATTAGTTCAACCGTGGTGTTTGACAATGATTTCCAGAACTAGTAAAGGTGTTCCGGCAAATTCCCAATTAGCTTCGTCGCAGGAAAATCCGATGGAGCGAAATCCCTCGAGTGTTTGTGGGAACCAATTCCCTAATATTCCAAATTCATCTGAATCAGGCACCCAGAAAGCCAATCTATCCTCTTAGAGGGACTTATTGGGATTTGGATACATTTTGAAGCCCAAAACTTTGTAAGTACGAAAGCGGTCAAGGTTGGATCCCTTGTTTCCTACAAGGATGTGCCTGGTCCCATGTTTTTTTGCGAAAACTCCCATCGGGCACATAAGCCTTTTTGGAAGTTTTTTTTTCTGTTTCTGAAAACATATCCAATAACGGAAAATAGACGTTGCAAATGCATGGACCCCGGTTCCCGGATGGGCTTCAAGGCCCAAGCCGATTAAAGGATGTTAACAGGGTAGGCAAGTGCCCAATCGAATAAACTGATAGTACAGGCATTGGGAAAACCTAGCCAAGTGATTAAGCGTTCATACAGGCGTGCAGGTGGAAAGCGTGGCACCCCTATTCGGCAACAACTTTGCAATTTTCGGGAAAATCTTTTCCGGTCATTTGTGCATACAGGCCTTATTTCGAAGGGGCTCTAAGGACCCTTTTTCTTTTTTTTTTAAAATTTGCAATGGAAGTATGAACAATAAGGAAGAAAAAAAGAAGGCTAGTAAGGGATGGATAACTTGGATTGAACGGACTTGCCATTGCGAGAATGGGTGCGAATTAAACGCCGGTAAAACCCCATTTAATGGCCCGTCTGTCCTAAGTCCCATCCATATCCAGTTTAGTGCTGCCTGGAATTACACGTCTCGAGACTTAACCAAACGAATGGTTCCTGGGCAGATGACAACAACCTTTTCCCTTTGATCCGGTGAGTCCTTGGTTACAAACGTTTTTTCGCAATGTTCAAACTATGAAAAATCTTAAGTCAAGGCCATTTAAAAAATTTGGACAAAATAATTATTCAGAAAGCATTTTAACCAAAAACACTTTGGCGGCGAAAGCTTTGATAACAGCCGGAACAGACAGGTTCCAAAGGAAAAAGTTTTGGGAAATTTCGAAGTATCCTGTCTAAAGGGAAAACATTAGGGCTTACAGCCTTATCAAGCTAGGGTAGCGGTGGAAATACAACTAGAAAAGGGATGAGAAAAAGGAAAAATCTTAAAGAAACGTTGCCATGATTACCAACGTGAACGAGTTGAACCCCGTCCGGAAATAAAGTGATTTGCCAACGTTGAAAAGCAAAATAAATGATTTGGGCCATGGCATTACCTCAAATATGTACAAAAGTGGTCAAAAAAACAGCTAGTAAGGATTTTTACAAAATTTTCAAAAAAACTATCTTTTCTTTGGGTTTTGATACTGACTTTTTTTTTGCAACCTTAACTTTTTTTCCGGGAAACGAACATTTAAATAAATTCCTTCCAAGGCCAAGGCATTACTCCGGCCCCGTAATGAACATGAGGTCCAGCACAAATGGATAAACCAAAGAAAAGACTAAGCTAAAATAACCCTCCGAACCAAAACCAAAGGCAACCTTCGGTTTGGAATGGAAACCCGACAGGGAACAAGGCGCGTTCCCCAACCCCGAAACCGCCTAAAAGACGAAGCTTAATTGCCCACTGCCCGGTGAGCCCCGGACCTTGCGTACCCTTATACCTGGCCTAGTCCCCTGTGGAACTTGAGTTAAGATTAAGCCTTGAGGGCGCTGAGGCCGAACCAATCCCATTCGGCGCCAAACCGCGCCCATGTCCTGGACGGCCGTGCAAGGGTGGGCCTTGCGGGCTTTTAAGGCTTACGTTTTTTGTTCGATTTTGGCCCTACTCAAGGGGTACAAATTTGACCAACATTGGGTTGAGTCTTTCTTGGAACAAAACAACTTTTAAATACTTTGCGCCACCTTGGTTCCAAGCCACTCCCTTTAAAGAGCACCGCCTTTCCAATAAGGGTTTTGCCTTTATTGGTCAAGTTCTTTTCCTACCGGTTTGTTTTAAATACTTCAGGTAAGTTGAAGGAGGTCGGGAATGCAAGTTTAGAATAAGAGGGCTTTAAGCATTACGGGCAATGAAATTGAGGGAATGAGGCGTGGGCCTCAGGCCACACGGCTCATGCCGAATCCCGTGAGGGATCCCTCACAGAAAATTGAACTAGGGAGAAAACGAACAGGGCCTGACAAAAAAAAATGAACATAGTGGCTACTGGTGTAGGGCCCGGCGAATGATTTTCCGCCGCTCCTTGCCAATCACGCCCCTTGCCTCCACCCCTTCAGGCTTGGGGGACGCCCGGGGAACGACCCCCGATGTTCGGCCCTGGACGTTTCCTTGTCTTCCTTCGAGCCCCCGGTAGGATGTATGGATGAATTGAAGCATTCGGAGGACCGCCCTTAATTAACAAACACCTACCAAAGTGGTTTCCTGATGTGCGACCCTGGTTATGGATGTCCTTAAAATCGAATCACGATGGCTTAAAGCACGGTTTCAGAGTTGTCTTTTTGTCCTGAATTAACAAACTAAATTAGAAGACCAGCGGAGAAGTTCAACCTATTTTCCAAAAATCCCGTCTCCTCAATGAACCAAAAACTTCGTACACCCCTTTAAATTCGTGCCGGCCATCTATGGAACTAAAGGCCAAGGGGCAGAACTGAGAAGTTCGAAAAGGGTCAGGTAGCAGGAATTCTAATTGAAACTGAGAAAAAGCCAACCCAGAAACAACAACAAACAGGAAAAAAAGGCCAAAAATGAGCCAAGAAAAGCCCAGGGGTGACGATTACGCCGCCAAGAGGTCAACGAACCTAAAGTAACCGATCTCCAAGAAACAAAAAACCGGATTCTAAGAAGGGAAGGGGATCCGGACGGCAGGTTCCCTTTCCTCAAGGACATAGGAGGAAACAACAGGCAGAGCAAGAAAAGACCAGATCGCTAGAGCAGGGTTAGGTCAATTAGAGGCCTAGAACGGCACCTTTCTTATATCAGTACAATTACACGAAATCAAACTAATAACAAAGCCTTAAATTATAATAAAAATATTATAATGTTTTAAAATTTCCATAGGACGAACCTTTGCTAGGTAAAGGTTGTTCTTTTCCGTTCTTTTTTTAAAATTCTATGCTTAACCCACAGTTGATACCTTAGGGATTTGGGGTATTAGAAATGTAAAGGCCCCTTTTTTTTTCCCCAACCCAAAATTTTGTGGGCAAATTAAACTTTAAAGGTCCCCCTTTTTGGAAAACCAAAATCAAACCCAAACCCAAAAACCGGAACGCATTAAAAACACACGCCCCAAAAAGGCCCAAAAAAAAAAACCTACGAAACCCTTTAAAAAAAATTTTTAAAATCCAAATTTCCTTTCAATCTTTGGAAAAAAAAAAAAATTTGGTTCTTTTTTTCCCCTTTAAATAAAAAGGGAACCCTATGACATGGGATTCTTGCCTTTCCCAAATTTGCCTTTTCCCTTTTGGAAAAAAATTTACCCATTTCCCGGGAAAAACCTTTCCCCCCCCGTTGCCTTTAAAAGCCATTCCGTTTGCCCCCCCGACCCCCCAGAATTTGCCTTGGGAGACCTGTTTTCTTCTTCCCCAAATTTATAACCCGGGGGGGAAGGGGCCCAAAGGGTTTGGGCCCGGGCCCCTTTGGGTTTTCCCTGTTTTGGTTTTGGGACCCTTCCCGGGGCGGGGCCCAATTTTGGGGGGGTTGGGTTGGGCCCTGGAACGGGGTTCCCTGGTTTGGGCCCCCCGGTTTTTCCCTGAAAACCTAGTTAAAAAAAAATAAGGTTTTTTAAATTTTGCCTCTAAAACTTTTTGGGTTAAATTCTTGCCCCCCCAATTTCCTTTCCCCCGGGTAAAAGGGGGGCCCAGGGGGAAGGCCAATTTTTGGGGTATAGAAAATTTGGGGAAAGGTTTTTCCCTTTTTCCCCAAATTTTTAAAAAATTAAATTTTAAATTTAAACCCAAAAGGGTTTTTTAAATTTAAAATCCAAATCTTTCCCCAAACCCTAGCCTTCTCCTCCTCTCGCCCAATGGACATGTCCGTGAGTCACGGACGAAACCCGCCGCCGCCCGCTCCAAAGAGAGCGCCACGTGGCTCCGCCGACCGCCACGACGCCGCTGGCCAGGTCCTGCCAGGGGCCCTCCCGAGCCTGTGGCGCCCGCGCCTCCCGCGGCTCGGCCCTCCCGAGCCGCCACCACGAACACTTCCCATCCGCACCTCTACTGCGTCGCCGGTCGCCGCTATTCTCCGCCGGCGCCAGATCCGCGCTAGATCCGCGAGGAGCCGCCAGATCCGGCGTCCGACTCCGGCGACCTCACCGTGCACTCCGGCCAAGCCTTCGTCTCGGCGAGCCGCCCCGCTCGATTTAACCCTTCCTGAGGTTGACTGTCCCCCTCGTTTTTCTTCTAAGTCCCGAAATTCTCACATTGTGTTTCCCTTTTCATCACATCATATCTCCTTGCATACTGCTCCGTTTCATCTGCATGATCTATCAAGATGTTCATTGTGAGATGCTCTGCATTTCGTTCCATTGTTCCATGCTTGTTTGAGTTCATCTTGATGCTCTAATCATTGTTGCAAGTGTGCTATATGATGTTAACTGCTGTCTGGTAACAGAACTTGCTGTTTTGTCATTTTCATTGCATTTTGTGTGTTCATCTTATGAGCTTGATGTCTACATGAGTTTTGAGCTACATCATATCATCTTTACAGTGGTGCAATCTATTATTTTTGTGAGTCTTGTAGTGAATGCATCGAGCTCGTGAAGTAGGGTACTTGTTGTTGCTGTTTTGCTAGGCTGAATCGTTTATACCATGATGCTATGTAAACCTGCTGCTACAAGTCATTCTATGCATAATCTGGAGATGCTCACTAAGGATGTTTTGTTATACATGTCATGCTCTATCCATCCCTGCGCCTGGCTGCATTTATAGCCTGTTGTAGCTTGTTGTAATCTTGCTCTCAAATTGCAAAAATAATGTTGCTGTCAGCCTGTTAACATTAAGTTCAGTTTTGCCATGTCAATAACTAGTGATCCATGTACCCTATGACCATTCTATTGCCATGTTTAGCTTCATAATTATGCCATATTACTGTTGATCACCTTGTCATGCCATGTATTGCTCTGTGGTGAGTGGTACAAGCTCACCAACATGCCTACTTATCATTGTTCCTGCCATGTGTTGTTATTTTCAGTCTGAATCTGTCATATCATTTGCCATGTTTGCATGGATGCTACCATCTTTTCTGTTGATCTTTGGAATAAGTTCAGTAAGGGAGTTTTGTTCTTTGTCTTTAGTAATAGCATGACATGCTTTTGTTTGCCATGATAAGTTCCTGTAGCATGTTGTTTGATAGCTCTAAACATTGCAACCTGATATTATTTCTGTCATGCACAGTGATTACTGCCAAGTCTGTGAAACTGTTATTATTTGCAATCTTGCCATGTCCTTTTGAGCATGTTATAGTGTTTTCTGGAGATAGCTAAGTGTTCATGTTTTGTTGTGCTTTACCTGTACATCTTGTCCATGCCTTTTGTTCTCATGTTGAGGTGTTGTAGCATATTGTTTTGATGCTTGCTCGATGCCTAGTTGCTGTTTTGGACACCTTGTCCTTTAAACTTATTTCGTGTGTATGTGTTGAACCGTTGCTCCGTTTTGAGTGTGCTCTATATGAAACTTGCTTAGGGTTGCATGTAGTTTCATATTATCATGTTGCATTCTTGTTTTGAGGTGTTTGCTTGATGGTTGTATGCATTTTGCATCAATGCCATGTTTAACTTGTTTTGATCATATCTTCTAGGCCGTAGCTCCGAATTAAATGAACTTTATATGTAACTTGACTAGAATCTCGTGTAGATCATCTTGGTGCATCTTAACTTGCTGTTTAACAACTTGAACATAAGGCTTATTCAGTTCTGGACCAATTTCTAAATTTGCATATGAGGACTTAACGGAATTGTTATATGTTGTTTCCGGCCTCATTTAAACTTGCTTTGATGAGTTGCTCTTGTATGCATCATCTCTTGCCATGAGTAGCTTCATGTAGCCTTTGTCATGCATCATGCTTGGTTGAGCATCATGTCATGTTTATGTGTTGTGTGTTTACCATGTTGTTTACTTCTTTCCGGTTGTGCTCCTTCACGTTAGTTCCTGTTTCGTTGCGATCGTGAGGATTCGTTCGTCTACGCTTGGTTCGTATTCGTGGCTTCATCTTCTTCAAGGACTCGTTCTTCTTCCTAGCGGGATTTCAGGCAAGATGACCGTTACCTTGGATCTCATTACTATCATTGCTATGCTAGTTGCTTCGTTCTATCGCTATGCCACGTTACCTACCACTTGCTTATCAAGCCTCCCAAATTGCCATGAACCTCTAACCTTTGTCATCCTTCCTAGCAAACCGTTGCTTGGCTATGTTACCGCTTTGCTCAACCCCTCTTTTAGTGTTGTTAGTTGCAGGTGAAGTTGAAGATTGCTCCACGTTGGATTATGTTTATGTTGGGATATCACAATGTCTCTTATTTAATTAATGCATCTATATACTTGGTAAAGGGTGGAAGGCTCGTCCTTATGCCTGGTGTTTTGTTCCACTCTTGCCGCCCTAGTTTCCGTCATACCGGTGTTATGTTCCTTGATTTTGCATTCCTTACGCGGTTGGGTGATTTATGGGACCCCCTTGATATTTCGCTTTGAATAAAACTCCTCCAGCAAGGCCCAACCTTGGTTTTACCATTTGCCTCACCTAGCTTTTCCCCTTGGGAGTCGCGCTCCCGAGGGTCATCTTATTTTACCCCCCCCGGGCCAAAGCTCCTTGGAGTGTTGGTCCAAACTAGAGCACCGTGCGGGATCATCCCTTGGCAACTTGGGTTACGTCGGTACCTGTACGCTTCGCTTATCCGGTGTGTCCTGAGAACGAGATACGTGCGACTCCTATCAGGATTGTCGACACATCGGGCGGCTTTGCTGGTCTTGTTTTACCATTGTCGAAATGTCTTGTAAACCGGGGATCCTAGACTAATCGGGTCTTCCTGGGAGAAGGAATATCCTTTGTTGACCGTGAGAGCTTGTGATGGGCTAAGTTGGGACACCCCTGCAATGTATAAACTTTCGAGAGCCATGCCCGCGGCTATGTGGCAGATGGGAATTTGTTAATATCGGGTTGTAGATAACTTGACACTTGACTTCATTAAAACGCATCAACCGCGTGTGTAGTCGTGATGGTCTCTTTTCGGCGGAGTCCGGGAAGTGAACACGGTTTGGGTTATGTTTGAATGTAAGTAGGAGTTCAGGATCACCTCTTGATCATTTCTAGCTTCACGACCGTTCCGTTGTTTCTCTTCTCGATCTTATTTGCGTATGTTAGCCACCATACTTGCTTAGTCACTGCTGCAACCTCACCACTTTACCCCATCCTTACCCATTAAGCTTTGCTAGTCTTGATACCCATGGTAATGGGATTGCTGAGTCCTCGTGGCTCACAGATTACTACAACAACAGTTGCAGGTACAGGTTTTGCGATGATCATGACGCGAGAGCGATGTTACTTGTTTTGGAGTTCTTCTTCTGCTTCTTTTCGATCAGGGGATAGGTTCCAGGTCGGCAGCCTGCGCTAGCAGGGTGGATGTCGTTTGAGTTTCTGTTTGTGTTTCATCCATAGTCCGATGGTGCTCTTATGTAAGATGATGTTGTATTCGTGTGGCATTGTATGCTTTTTGTATGTATCCCCATCTATTATGTAATGTTGATGTAATGATATCCACCTTGCAAAAGCGTATCAATATGCGGTTCTATCCTTGGTGGGACCTTCGAGTCTCTTTAGGATAGTATCGCATACTGGGCGTGGCAAGTTGGTATCAGAGCCTCGACCGACCATAGGAGCCCCCTTGATTGATCGTGTAGTTTGGCCGTTGTCGAGTCTAGAAGAAAACCGTTTTCGGAGTTTAGTTATATCGGAGAGTAGGAATTCTTTTTACTCCTCGGCCTCTTCGTCGCTCTGGTGAGGAATCTGAAGGAAATATGCCCTAGAGGCAATAATAAAGTTATTATTTATTTCCTTATATCATGATAAATGTTTATTATTCATGCTAGAATTGTATTAATCGGAAACATAATACATGTGTGAATATATAGACAAACAGAGTGTCACTAGTATGCCTCTACTTGACTAGCTTGTTAATCAAAGATGGTTATGTTTCCTAACCATGGACAAAGAGTTGTCATTTGATTAACAAGGTCACATCATTAGTTAAATGATCTGATTGACATGACCCATTCCATTAGCTTAGCACCCGATCGTTTAGTATGTTGCTATTGCTTTTATCCATGACTTATACATGTTCCTTTAACTATGAGATTATGCAACTCCGCTTACGGAGGAACACTTTGGTACTACCAAACGTCACAACGAATCGGGTGATTATAAAGGAGTACTACAGTGTCTCCAAAGGCGGATGTTGGGTTGGCGATTTCGAGATTAGGATTTGTCACTCCGATTGTCGGAGAGGTATCTCTGGGCCCTCTCGGTAATGCACATCACTTAAGCCTTGCAAGCATTACAACTAATGAGTTAGTTGTGAGATGATGTATTACAGAACGAGTAAAGAGACTTGCCGGTAACGAGATTGAACTAGGTATTGGATACCGACGATCGAATCTCGCAAGTAACATACCGATGACAAAGGAACAACGATGTTGTTATGCGGTCTGACCGATAAAGATCTTCGTAGAATATGTAGGAACCAATATGGGCATCCAGGTCCCGCTATTGGTTATTGACCGGAGACGTGTCTCGGTCATGTCTACATTGTTCTCGAACCGTAGGGTCCGCACGCTTAAGGTTTCGATGACGGTTATATTATGAGTTTGTGTATTTTGATGTACCGAAGGAGTTCGGAGTCCCGGATGTGATCACGGACACGACGAGGAGTCTCGGAATGGTCGAGACATAAAGATTGATATATTGGACGGATATATTCGGACATCGGAATGGTTCTGAGTAGTTTCGGATAATACCGAGTGCCGAGGGGTTACCGAACCCCTGGGAATTAATGGGCCTTAATGGGCCACGAGGGAGAGAGAGGGCTGCGCCAGAGGTGGCGCGCGCCCCCATGAGGAGTCCGAATTGGACAAGGAGGGGGAGTCCGACTGGACAAGGAGGGGGGCCCCCTTCCCCTCTCCTCTCCTCTCCTTCCTTCCCCTTCCTCCTTCCTAGTTGGACTAGGAAAGGGAGTCCTACTCCCACTAGGAGGAGGACTCCCCTCCCTTGGCGCGCCCCTCTAGGGCCGGCCGGCCCTCCCCCTTGCTCCTTTATATACGGGGGCAGGGGGGCACCCCATAGACACACAAGTTGATCCTTGAGATCGTTCCTTAGCCGTGTGCGGTGCCCCCTTCCACTATATTCCACCTCGGTAATATCGTAGCGG
The DNA here is from genome assembly GCA_021437245.1 of Aegilops speltoides. NCBI lineage: Eukaryota > Viridiplantae > Streptophyta > Magnoliopsida > Poales > Poaceae > Aegilops > Aegilops speltoides. The sequence goes on along the minus strand of JAHHZJ010000289.1, from coordinate 75,484 downwards.
TGCTTAGGCAAAGCCCTGCGTCGGTAGAACATCAAGATCGTCACCACGCCGTCGTGCTGACGGAACTCTCTCCCCGGAGCTTTGCTGGATCGGAGCCCGAGGAGCGTCACCGAGCTGTACGTGTGTCAAGAACTCGGAGGCGCCGGAGTAACGGCGCTGGGATCGGTTGAATGGCAAGGAGAACGTACGACTACTTCCTCTACGTTGTGATCGCTTCCTCTTCGGTCTACAAGGGTATGTAGATAACACTCTCCCCTCTCGTTGCTATGCATCACCATGATCTTGCATGTGCGTAGGAAAATTTTGAAATTACTACGTTCCCCAACAGTGGCATCCGAGCCTAGGTTTTTATGGTTTGATGTTTTGCATGAGTAGAACACAAGTGAGTTGTGGACGATACAAGCCATACTGCCTACCAGCATGTCATACTTTGGTTCAGCGGTATTGTGAGATGAAGCGGCCCGACCGACATTACGCCAGACGCTTACGCGAGACTGGTTTCACTGCTACGAGCACTCGTGCTTAAAGGTGGCTGGCGGTGTCTGTCTCTCTCACTTTAGTTGAACTGAGTGTACGCCCGGTCCTTGAGAAGGTTAAACGGAGTCTATTTGACGAAGTATCGTTGTGGTTTTGATGCGTAGGTGAGATTGGTTCTTGCTTCACCCGTAGCAGCCACGTAAAATTTGCAACAACAAAGTAGAGGACGCCTAACTTGTTTTTGCAGGGCATGTTGTGATGTGATATGGCCAAGACGTGATGCTATATTTTATTGTATGAGATGATCATGTTTTGTAACCGATGTTATCGGCAATCGGCAGAGCCATATGGTTGTCGCTTATTGTATGAAATGCAACGCATACAGTAATTGCTTTACTTTATCACTAAGCGGTAGCGATAGTCGTAGAAGCAATAGATGGCGTAACGACAACGATGCTACGATGGAGATCAAGGTGTCGCGCCGGTGACGATGGTGATCACGATGGTGCTTCGGAGATGGAGATCACAAGCACAAGATGATGATGGCCATATCATATCACTTATATTGATTGCATGTGATGTTTATCCTTTATGCATCTTATCTTGCTTTGATTGACGGTAGCATTTTAAGATGATCTCTCACTAAAATTATCAAGTAGTGTTCTCCCTGAGTATGCACCGTTGCCAAAGTTCGTCGTGCCTGCACACCATGTGATGATCGGGTGTGATAAGCTCTACGTCCATCTACAACGGGTGCAAGCCAGTTTTGCACACGCAGAATACTCAGTTATACTTGACGAGCCTAGCATATGCAGATATGGCCTCGAACACGGAGACCGAAGGTCGAGCGTGAATCATATAGTAGATATGATCAACATAAGATGTTCACCATTGAAAACTACTCCATCTCACGTGATGATCGGTTATGGTTTAGTTGATTTGGATCACGTATCACTTAGATGACTAGAGAGATGTCTGTCTAAGTGGGAGTTCTTAAGTAATATGATTAATTGAACTTTAATTTATCATGAACTTAGTCCCAGTAGTATTTTGCAAATTATGTTATAGATCAATAGCTCGCGTTGTTGCTTTCATATGTTTATTTTGATATGTTCCTAGAGAAAACTGTGTTGAAAATGTTAGTAGCAATGTTGTGGATTTGATCCGTGATCTGAGGTTAATCCTCATTGCTGCACAGAAGAATTATGTCCTTGATGCACCGCTAGGTGACAGACCTATTGCAGGAGCAGATGTAGACGTTATGAACGTTTGGCTAGCTCAATATGATGACTACTTGATAGTTTTGTGCACCATGCTTTATGGCTTAGAATCGGGACTTCAAAGATGTTTTGAACATCATGGACCATATGAGATGTTCCAGAATTGAAGTTAATATTTCAAGCAAATACCGAGTTGAGAGATATGAAGTCTCCAACAAGTTCTATAGCTAAAAGATGGAGGAGAATCGCTCAACTAGTGAGCACGTGCTCGATTGTCCGGATACTTCAATCGCTTGAATCAAGTGGGAGTTAATCTTCCGATAAGATAGTGATTGACAGAGTTCTCTAGTCACCATCACCAAGTTAGTAGAACTTTGTGATGAACTATAGTATGCAAGGGATGACGAGAACGATTCCGAGCTCTTCGTGATGTTGAAATCGATTTAACGAGAAATCAAGAAAGAGCATCAAGTGTTGATGGTTGACAAGATCACTAGTTTCAAGAAAAGGGCAAAGGAAAGAAAGGGGAACTTCAAGTGGAAAGACAAGCAAGTTGTCACTCCGTGAAGAAGACCAAAGCTGGACCAAAGCCTGAAACCGAGTGGTTACAATTACAAAGGAATGGTCACCGGAAGCGGAAATGCCCTGAATATTTGGTGGATAAGAAGGATGGCAAAGTGAACAAGGGTATATTTGATATACGATTTTTGATATGTGCCTTACTAGTGTTTATAGTAGCCCCGAGTATTTGATACTTGTTCGGTTGCTAAGATTAGTAACTCAAACAGGAGTTACGTATCAAACAGAGACTAGTTGAAGGAAAGTGACGATGAGTGTTGGAAGTAGTTCCAAGATTGATATGATCATCATCGCTCACTCCCTATACTTTCGGATTAGTGTTAAACCTAAATAAATGTTATTTGGCGTTTATGTTGAGCATGAATATGATTCGATCATGTTTATTGCGATACGGTTATTCATTTAAAGATATAGAATAAATTGTTATTCTGTTTACATGAATAAAACCTTATATGGTTACACACCCAATGAAAATGGTTCATTGGATCTCGATCGTAGTGATACACATATTCATAATATTGAAACCAAAAGATGCAAAGTTAATAATGATAGTGCAACTTATTTGTGGCACTGCCCTTTAGGTCATAATGGTGTAAAGCGCATGAAGAAACTCCATGCTGATGGGATTTTGGAATCACTTGATGCTTGCGAACCATGCCTCATGGGCAAGATGACTAAGACTCCGTTCTCCGGAACAGTGGAGCGAGCAACTGACTTATTGGAAATAATACATACTGATGTATGCGATCCAATGAGTGTTAAGGCTCGCGGCGGGTATCGTTACTTTCTGACCATCACAGATGATTTGAGCAGATATGGGTATATCTACTTGATGAAACATAAGTCTGAAATAGTTGAAAGGTTCAAAGAATTTCAGAGTGAAGTGGAAAAAATCATCATGACAAGAAAATAAGGTTTCTACGATCTGATCGCGGAGACAAATATTTGAGTTACGAGTTTGGTCTTCAATTAAAACAATGTGGAATAGTTTCACAAATTCATGCCACCTGGAACACCACATCATAATGGTGTGTCCGAACGTCATAACCGTACTTTATTGGATGTAGTACAATCTATGATGTTTCTTACCAATTTACCAATATTGTTTTGGGATCATGCATTAGAGACAGCTGCATTCACGTTAAATAGGGCACCATCTAAATCCGTTGAGACGACACTATATGAACTGTGGTTTAGCAAGAAACCAAAGTTGTCGTTTCTTAAAGTTTGGGGCTGCGATGCTTATGTGAAAAAGTTTCATCCTGATAAGCTCAAACCCAAATCGGAGAAGTGCATCTTCATAGAATACCCAAAGGAAATTGTTGGGTACACCTTCTATCACAGATCCGAAGGCAAAACATTCGTTGCTAATAAATGGATCCTTTCTAGTGAAGGAGTTTCTCTAGAAAGAAGTGAGTGGGAGGAAAGTAGAACTTGATGAGGTAATTGTACCTTCTCCCTTATTGGAAAGTAGTTCATCACAGAAATCTGTTCCTGTGACTACTACACCAATTAGTGAGGAAGCTAATGATGATGATCATGTAACTTCAGATCAAGTTACTACCGAATCTCGTAGGTAAACCAGAGTACGGTCCGCACCAGAGTGGTACGGTAATCCTGTTCTGAAAGTCATGGTACTAGACCATGATAAACCTACGAACTATGAGGAAGCGATGATGAGCCCAGATTCCGCAAAATGGCTTAAGGCCATGAAATCTGAGATAGGATCCATGTATGAGAACAAAGTGTGGACTTTGGTGGAGTTGCCCGATGATCGGCAAGCCATATTGTATAAATGGATCTTCAAGAGGAAGACGGACGCTGATAGTAGTGTTACTATCTACAAAGCTAGACTTGTCGAAAAAGGTTTTGACAAAGTTCAAGATGTTGAATACAATGAGATTTTCTCACTCGTATCGATGCTTAAAAGTCTGTCCGAATCATGTTAGCAATTGCCGCATTTTATGAAATCGGCAAATGGATAAACAAAACTGCATTCCTTAATGGAGTTATTAAAGAAGAGTTGTATGTGATGCAACCAAGAGGTTTTGTCGATCCTAAAGGTGTTAACAAAATGTGCATCTATGGACCGGTGCAAGCATCTCGGAGTTGGAATATACGCTTTGATAAGTTGATCAAAGCATATAGTTTATACAGACTTGCAGTGAAGCCCGTATTTACTAGAAAGTGAGTGGGAGCACTACAGATTTCGATAAGTATATGTGAATGACATATTGTAGATCGGAAATAATGTAGAATTATTCGCAAAGCATAAAGGAGTGTTTGAAAGGAGTTTTTCAAAGAAAGACCTCGGTGAAGTTGCTTACATATTGAGCATCAAGATCTATAGAGATAGATCAAGACGCTTGATAAGTTTTTTCAATGAGTACATACCTTGACAAGATTTTGAAGTAGTTCAAAATGGAACAGATCAAAGAAAGAGTTCTTGCCTGTGTTACAAGGTGTGAAATTGAGTAAGACTGAAAACCCGACCACGGCAGAAGATAGAAAGAGAATGAAAGTCATTCCCTATGCCTTGGCCATAGGTTCTATAAAGTATGCCATGTTGTGTACCAGATCTATTGTATACCCTGCACCGAGTTTGGCAAGGAGTACAATAGTGATCTAGGAGTAGATCATCGGACAAGTGGTCAAAATTATCCTTAGTGGAATAAGGATATGTTTCTCGATTATGGAAGTGACAAAAGGTTAGTCGTAAAGGGTTACGCCGATGCAAGTTTTGACACCGATCCGATGACTCTAAGTCTCGATCTAGATACATATTGAAAGTGGGAGCAATTAGCTAGAGTAGCTTCGTGCAGAGCATTGTAGACATAGAAAATTGCAAAATACATAACGGATCTGAATGTGAAAAACCCGTTGGCTAAGATTCTCTCACAAGCAAAACATGATCACACCTTAGTACTCTTTGGGTGTTAATCACATAGCGATGTGAACTAGATTACTGAATCTAATAAACCCTTTGGATGTTGGTTACATGGCGATGTGAACTATGGGTGTTAATCACATGATGATGTGAACTATCGATGTGAATCACATGGTGATGTGATCTAGATTATTGACTCTAGTGCAAGTGGGAGACTGAAGGAAATATGCCCTAGAGGCAATAATAAAGTTATTATTTATTTCCTTATATCATGATAAATGTTTATTATTCATGCTAGAATTGTATTAATCGGAAACATAATACATGTGTGAATATATAGACAAACAGAGTGTCACTAGTATGCCTCTACTTGACTAGCTTGTTAATCAAAGATGGTTATGTTTCCTAACCATGGACAAAGAGTTGTCATTTGATTAACAAGGTCACATCATTAGTTAAATGATCTGATTGACATGACCCATTCCATTAGCTTAGCACCCGATCGTTTAGTATGTTGCTATTGCTTTTATCCATGACTTATACATGTTCCTTTAACTATGAGATTATGCAACTCCGTTTACGGAGGAACACTTTGGTACTACCAAACGTCACAACGTAATCGGGTGATTATAAAGGAGTACTACAGGTGTCTCCAAAGGCGATGTTGGGTTGGCGTATTCGAGATTAGGATTTGTCACTCCGATTGTCGGAGACGTATCTCTGGCCCTCTCGGTAATGCACATCACTTAAGCCTTGCAAGCATTACAACTAATGAGTTAGTTGTGAGATGATGTATTACGAGCGAGTAAAGAGACTTGCGGTAATGAGATTGAACTAGGTATTGGATACCGACGATCGAATCTCGGGCAAGTAACATACCTATGACAAAGGGAACAACGATGTTGTTATGCGGTCCGACCGATAAAGATCTTCGTAGAATATGTAGGAACCAATATGGGCATCCAGGTCCGCTATTGGTTATTGACCGGAGACGTGTCTCGGTCATGTCTACATTGTTCTCGAACCGTAGGGTCCGCACGCTTAAGGTTTCGATGGCGGTTATATTATGAGTTTGTGTATTTTGATGTACGAAGGAGTTCGAGTCCCGGATGTCATCACGGACACGACGAGGAGTCTCGGAATGGCGAGACATAAAGATTGATATATTGGACGGATATATTCGGACATCGGAATGGTTCTCGAGTAGTTTGGATAATACCAGTGTGGGAGGGGTTACCGAACCCCGGGAAGTAATGGGCCTTAATGGGCCATGAGGGAGAGAGAGGGCTGCGCCAGAGGTGGCGCGCCCCCCCATGAGGAGTCCGATTGGACAAGGAGGCGCGCGCCCCCTTTCCTCTCCTCTCCTCTCCTTCCTTCCCCTTCCTCCTTCCTAGTTGGACTAGGAAAGGGGAGTCCTACTCCCACTAGGAGGAGGACTCCCCCTCCCTTGGCGCGCCCCTCTAGGGCCGACCGGCCCTCCCCCTTGCTCCTTTATATACGGGGGCAGGGGGGAACCCCATAGACACACAAGTTGATCCTTGAGATCGTTCCTTAGCCGTGTGCGGTGCCCCCTTCCACTATATTCCACCTCAGTAATATCATAGCGGTGCTTAGGCGAAGCCCTGCGTCGGTAGAACATCAAGATCGTCACCACGCCGTCGTGCTGACGGAACTCTCTCCCCGGAGCTTTGCTGGATCGGAGCCCGACGAGCGTCACTGAGCTGTACGTGTGTCAAGAACTCGGAGGCACCGGAGTAACGGCGCTGGGATCGGTTGAATCGCAAGGAGAAGGTACGACTACTTCCTCTACGTTGTGATCGCTTCCGCTTTGGTCTACAAGGGTATGTAGACAACACTCTCCCCTCTCGTTGCTATGCATCACCATGATCTTGCGTGTGCGTAGGAAATTTTTTGAAATTACTACGTTCCCCAATAGAATCTTCACGTAGGTGTTTTGAATTACTCCTCTTCCCTTTCAAACTTTCTTTAGGATCACGCAGTTGGTTTTCGGTCGTTGGTTCTAAGCTCTTTTTATCCGGTCCATTTCTCGTCAAGTTGACTCGAGGCTCTTCATCGATGCCAAGTTCAATCTCAGTTGTTTTCTTTTCCCACCCGCCCACCCTTTTCTCCTCGGAGCCAGAGTCCATAATCGAGTATCCATCCTACTCGTGCGAAGTCTTTGCTTTCTTTCCTCAATGATTTCAACCGGTGTTTTCTCTTCAAGATATTCGTCAGTTCCCCCTTCCAAGTTGCCTTTGTTTTCCTGCCCTCCCACCCTCTTCTTACCGGAGCCTGAGTCTCTTTCGAGCATCAATTTCATTCGTGCGGAGCCTCTTCAGTCTTCCCTCAATTATTTCAACCGGTGAATTCCTGTCTCGTTCGTCATTCTTCATCCCTTTCTTTTTCCGGTGCACTCAATTCAAGTTTTTCGGGTTGATCACATTCTTTTCCTTGGATCAAGTGTTCTCCTTGCTCGTTTGCCTCTCACCATTCAATAATTCCGGAGTTCGGAAGACATCTCAGGAGATTCGTCTGTGTTCCAATTAAGTCGAGGTTGTCACCTCATTCAAATATTTCAATTGTTCCGATGCATCATCTATCTGTTCAACATCCCTTTCCAACGATGTTTTTCTCTTCAATGGGCCCTAACCCACATGTCTTTTCCCAGGATCTTACCTAACTCTTCTAATTTCCCGGAGCTATTCTCAAATTCTTTTCGGAGTTTGACATAAGAATGAATTTCATCAGTCAGATGCCATCTCCAAGATCGCTTTCAAATTCTTTTCATCTTTGGTTCAACCCTTCCTCTTTTACATTCTACCGGAGTACCTCATTAATTTTGGTGGTGTTTCACGTTGTCATTCGAAGATAGAAGAAGAGTTTTTCCTCTAAATCTTGTCCGTTCTCTCGAAGTTTTGTGGTTCTAGCTTCATGTCCTCTCGGATTATTCCATTTATCAGATATTCCTTTTTTCTCACCCATTCGGAGTATATCAGAAGTTGTTTTTCCATTTCTTTTCACTGGAGGCCATCATTCCAGTTATTGTTCTCTATTTATCCCGGTGCTTCATTCAAGTTTTCTTTAATCAGCTCATGATCTCTTTGTTCTTTTGCATCTAAATTTCCCTCAAGCATACTGGTTCTTCCCAATCCTACCGGTGATTCATTCTCTTTCATCAGTCATTTTTGACTTCTTATGGTGGTTTGTTCAAGATTATTTTTCTTTGATTATCATACTAATTCATTCGTTCTTTCCAATCCTACCTGTGGTTCATGAAGACCTTCTCAAGTTTGCGATATGTCACTTCTCAATCCTTTTCAAGAAGAATAAGTAGTATGAAAAATCCATTGCTTGTCATCAATTTAATTTGATGAAGGATAAGCATACAATAAATCTTATTCTTATTTCCTCAAAGTGATTAATCCTTTTCTTCAGAGTTTGTTCTTCATGAATAAATTCTAGTTCCAAGTGTTTTCATCTTTTCTTTTACGGAGTTAAATATTACTCGGCCATTTCGTCGGAACCTCCATCTAAATCATCGCAAGGCTTTAATCTTATTCTTTCATCCTTCATTCTATCTCGTCATCCTTTTATCACCGGAGTTCTTCATGGTGGTTCTTCACGATTTGATTCATTCTTCAAGAGTTCATCAAGATTTTGTTGGAGGAGTTCAAGTATCTTTCTTCTCACACCTCGAAGTGCAATTAATTCTCCGTTTTCTCCTGAAGTGAAGTGTTGCATTTCTTCATTCTTCTCAGCTATTCAAACTTTTGGTTGTGGTATAATTTCACCTCAAGTTTTGAGTTGTTTTTGATAAGTCCACAACAAGCTTATTCTTTCGTTGTTGTTTTTCTCAACAACTCTTTTAAATCCTTCCTTCTAAGTTCTTTTCATTCAATTCTTTCAATTCTTCCGGAGGCATTGCATTGTTCATCTCGTCAGGTGCCATCTCATTGGGTGAAGTTCATGTTCTATTCCTTCCATCTTCAGCCGGAGTGTTGCCAAAATTCTTTTATTCGTTCCTTTTCTATCTTGTTCTAACTGGAGTGGTTTCAGAATCTATCTTTTTCTTGAGCTTTTCATTCTCTTCATATTCACCGGGCATCTTCTCTACCTGAGTACTCTCGTCTTTGTTCACCTTTTCTCTTGCATTCTTACTTCACCTCTTCCTCTTTCTCTTCCATCTCGTTCCTAAGATCTCGGGACGCGATCTCTTGTTAGTGGAGGAGAGTTGTAACACCCCGAATCCGATGCGCTAGGTGTCTTCCAGTTATTCATCATCGTTGCCATGTCATTTGCTTGCGTGTTGCATTTTCATCTGCATGTTTTTCAAAACTTGCATCCGTTCGGGTTCCCCCAGTTCTCTCCGTTGTCCGTTCGGAGTCCAGACACTCTCACCGCGCCCATCGCACCTCTCAGACCTTGTTTTGTGAGCGGGAGAAAAACGTTCTCGGAATGGACCGAGGTTTGCCGAGTGGCCTTGGTATATCACCGATAGACCGCCCGTCAAATTTCGTTCCATTTGGAGGTCATTTGATGCCCCAACGGTTAACCGCGTAGCCTGAAGCCCCTCTCTCTTTGCAGCCCAGCCCCTCTTCACCACAGCCCGTGAGCCCATCCAAATCCCCTCCATACTCTCAGTCGTTCGATCACGATCGTGTGGGCGAAAACCGCACCTCATTTGGACACTCCTACCTCCTCCTACCTATAAATAGGTGTCCCTCCCCAAATTTTCGTGCAGTCCAAACCCTAGCCTTCTCCTCCCTCTCGCCCGGTGGACATGTCCGCTGCTGGATTTAAACCCGCCGCGCCCGCCCAGTGAGAGCGCGCCACGTGGCTCCGCCGACCGCCCGCCGCCGCCCGCCCGCTAGGTTCCCAGCAGGGCCCTCCCCGAGCCCGTCGCCCACTACAAGAAATATGTCAACTTGTGACCTTGACTATTGGTCACTGAAAGGTCATTGTTTTTCATTTGCGACCTTTTTTGACCAAAAACAGAAGGTCAATAGCTGGGGGTCGTAAACTGACAATAGCGACCTTCTCCATGAGAAGGTCATGGACGTTTATGACCAAAATATTCCTACTGTGGCGTTTTGGTCACTAGCAACCTCCCCAGGCCACGTAGGCATCTAGCGTGGCAAGCTGATGTGGCACAAGATTCAGCCCGGTCCAATTCGGTTTTCTACATGGGCCTAGCCCAACAAATCGGCCTTTTTACTATATATTTTCTCTATTAATTTTCTCTAGCTACATGGGCCTGGCCCATTTTATTTTCTAGGGCGTGGCCTTCTATAATTCATTTCTTTTTTTGGGCCTGAGCCCTTTTACAATCCAATTTATTTTGGGCCTCCACAACATACATTTAGAAGCTTGACATCACAAGGGCAGCTATTCCAGCTTGACATATCAGCATGTACGCATGTATCCAAACCATTTTATTTCTTTCAACAGCCACAGCCACAAAGTAGATAGTAGATACATTCAACAGACTAAATTAACATAGAAATGAAGCAACAAAGGGAAGCCCGAGTAGAGGAACTACATGGGACTACAACTACCATTTCTATTTCTACTAGCAGCAGTAGGGACTACCAAGGAGCTAAACGAACAGCGACCAAGCTAAACTAACAGCGATCATCCATCATCAATCAATGACAGTAGCAATGAGTGGCAGCGGCAATGTTCGAGAGAGCCCCTCCCCCTGCTGCTGCTTGGTTGCCTGCTACTGCTTGGTGTGTTGCATCACTAGTCACCCTGCATAGCAAGAATTTTAGCTTTACATAAGGTTTACAAGAACATGACCCTGATACATGAGATTGACATTCACAAGCTATTTTTCTACAAGATATATTTTTCTACAAGATATGCATCTGTAGATGACCATACATACAAATAAAGTAAATTTAGTAACAGATTGCTATCCACAATAACTACAGATTTAGACCATACAGATTTTGTAGATAAACACATACTAGAAGCTACAGCAGAACATGGGTGTAGAGGATACCACTCACGAATTAATTAATTTGCTAGCTGATTGGTGGATACAGACAATATAAGAATACATCAGCAACAATTACAGTACCGCCATAGCATTGCAGGATAGAAATCACATAATACTGGTAGGCACACTATTTCAGCAGGGGAAACAGACAATATATTATATGATAAGAAAGACATATATATCCTGAGTGTTGTCCATGGCGGCCATGGCTCAAAATCAAACGGAAAGACGACTACAGGAACAAAATGCACATGAGACGGGGGCTAGGAGGAGCACAGCATCACCGTGGGGGTGCTGCTGGAGTTGATCGAGCCCGAGCAGCAGCACCACGAGCATGCCCAAGGTGATGGTGTACATGCCGAAGGTGATTTTCTCCCCAGATTCGGTGCATGGAACAGCTCCCTTCCGTTCCCAACAGATCAACGTCTGATCACCTGCAGCTACACCTACTTCTGGAACTGGATGTTGTCCAGGTGCGGCTGCTTCATCTTCCCCAGGTATTGCTCGTCCTGCATACATGATCACAGAGCGCATCAAACTTATGTTGTTGCACAGGTTTGAATCCATCAACCAGGAAATATGAACTAAAAACATCTTGTAGACAACCATTGTAGTCGTTCCTCTCTAACCAGCAATCAATAACTAGCTGCAAAATAGATTAATTTTTCATATTGTCGAGTCATTGGACACCATCATAAGTCCTTCATCGATGAATACAATGCCGCGTGATGCTTCCACACGATAGACCATCCATTCTATGAAACATAAATGGTTTATGAGGCGGTACATACAAATTACATATGTGAAAAAGTTTGTCTGTGTATTTATTTTAGACCAAATAAAAGAGTACTCTATATCCTGTAGCTTTGCCATGTCTTAATCCAAATTTTCTATAGTCCTTATGCGACAAAGACAATCTATCTCAAGGAAAGATCAATGGGTCTTCCTTGTCTAGTTCAAGCAAGACATGAGTTATTCTATTTTGGCAACAAGTTTTGAGCTACTCAGATATACACAAAAAATTAACACTGAACAATTTTCTACTCGCTTAAAGCAAATACTACCATTCTCGCTTTCAGAAATAAGTGTTATGCTCACAACCTGAATTGCAGATTGTCCTAACAAAGAATCTTAAAGACACTTAATGCCTTATCGAGCCCGGTAAACTTAGAAGGGTAACGCTGCAACAAGTAGTACATGCTTCCCAAATATCTCCTTTCAAGAAGTGCCGATCCTCACCTCATCGATCACAGTGAGCTCAAGATCAACGAAAACAACACGGGGGACATGCTTCCCAGCACCAGTCTCACTAAAGAAGGTGTTGACGCTGATGAAGGCGTGCAGCAGCAGTGCCCTTGGCGTTGACCTTGAACCCCAGCGCCAGATCCTGCTCCCCAACCGGCGATGGTGTATCCCTTGACGGATCTGCATCCATAAGGCGAGGTGAGAGAGGGGGTCAGCTACAGCCTCCTGCGGATCGATCGGATCAAGGGGAAAAACAAGTGGGGACGAGGGGCACCCACCCGGGCTGGTCCACCGCCACGGGGCCTAGGCACGCCGCCAGGACGGCAGCTACCTTGTCGCCGAAGAGGAGGCAGTCGCAGTCCGGGCGGCCGTCATCGTCGTACTTGGTGCAGAGGGCGCGGAGGAGTTCGGTGTCGCCATTGTCCAACCAACGCGCGCAAGCGCACCAAGCTATGGGGGCGCCATCCAAGAGGCGCAAAGGGCACCAGGGGCACAGTGGGCGACGGAGAGGAGCCGCCTGAGACGCGCCGTCGATGGACGCAGCGCCGAAGCCGAAACCCTAGCCACGGGCTAGGGGTCACGGCGAGCTTCGTATAGCGGGAGGGGCGGATCCAGTCGACCACGAGGACGGAGGGGTCGGAGAGCGGCAGATCTGGCTGCTATGGAGCCGCGAGGAGGGGAGAGGGAGGCCCGGCGGCAAGCTATGGGGCTGGCGGGGAGGGCGCGGTGCTAGGGTAGGGGAGGGAGGGACGAGGTCGGCGTCGGTGGGTAAGGAGGACGACGAGGTCGGCGGTGGGTGGGAGGAGGTGGATCGGGAGGGGCGGAGAGGACGGGAGGAGGTGGATCGGGAGGAGGTGGATCGGATGGGTGGGACGGAGAGGAGGAGGTGGCGGCGGCGGTGAGGAGACTGGGAGGAGGGAGGAGGGGTGCGATGGGGGAGGGGTTTGATCTAGGGTTTGGGGTGCGTGGGGTATCTCTTTTTCTTTTTTGTTTCTTTTTTTCTGTAGATGGATGGATGGATGGATGTGGGATGGAGAGATGGATGGATGGATGGATGGACGCCATGTCATCGATCCGTGGGAAGAGGCCTGATTGGTTCAGAAAATCAGTGATTTAAAATAGTTTCTAAGTACTAAAAATAGGGGAATTTTGTGAAGCAACTATCAAAATATTTTGCAAAACGGCAGAACTAAATTTTTCACTCAAGTTAGACCCCATTTTTATGGATGATCATCTATTTGCATGCATTTTTTTTATCTTACTAGATATTTTTAATCATTTTCTTGTGGCAAAAATGGTTTTTTGTAAAGAACCTACTAAATATTTGTTGTAAAATTGGATCAAATCAATTTTCTAAAATACTAGGTCATATCTAATGCATAATTGACCAAATGGTTGGGTGTCAAAAGTTTTTGATCCACCTCTGGTGAAAAAGACAAATTTTCGCCGTTTCAGCTGGAAGCGGGTCAAATTTGAACTGCAGCTACCTCATAGTTTGCTCTTTATTTTTTCCAAAAATAATTTCTAGGTACCTAAGTATCTATTTAATCACAGAAACACCAAAATAATTACAAGATTCAGCCACTAGCTAGGAACGGTCATTCCCGCCGTTTTGACCGCATTTTGAAATGGGCATAAAAAATTCAAAAAAAATTGGAAAACCTTCGCATTGTGTCATTATATATGACCAAGTTTTCAGGGAAAATAATAAACTTGTAATACAGCAATTATTTTAAAAAAGTGTTCTCAGAAATGAGCTATCATGCGTGAAGACTCATGGCTTTCAAGCCAAATGATCAATCTTATGGCCACATTCATGGCATAGTTTGTTCAAATGATCTCATATTGTGCAAAAGGGTGCATATTGGAATGGCAAACAATGTTGATTTGGGGAGTTTTCACTTTCATTGCACAAAAGAGCCATTTTCCATTTTTCGAGTGCCCGAAATGAGGTTTTTTTCTGAAGAACCTACCAAATAATTATTGCAAAATTGAACCAAATTATTTTTCTAAAATACTAGGCCATATTTAATGCACAATTGACCAAATGGTTGGGTGTAAAAAGTTTTGATCCACCTCTGATGAAAAAGACAAATTTCCGCCGATTCAGCTGGAAGCGGGTCAAATTTGAACTGCAGCTACCTCATAGTTTGCTCTTTATTTTTTCAAAAAATCATTTCTAGGTACATAAGTATCTATTTAATCAGAGAAACACCAAAAAAATTACAAGATTCAGCCTCTAGCTAGGAACGGTCATTCCCGCCGTTTTGACCGCATTTTGAAATGGGCATAAAAAATTAAAAAAAATCAAAAAATTGGAAAACCTTCGCATTGTGTCATTATATATGACCAAGTTTCCAGGAAAAATAATAAACTTGTAATACGGCAATTATTTTAAAAAAGTGTTCTCAGAAACGAGCTATCACGTGTGAAGATCAATAGCTTTCAAGCCAAATGATCAATCTTATAGCTACATTCATGGCATCGTTTGTTCAAATGATCTCATACTGTGCACAAGGGTGCATATTGGAATGGCAAACAATGTTTTCTAACGAAGTTTTCATTTTCTTTGGACGAAAAAACCATTTTCCATTTTTCGAGTGCCCAAAAGGAGGTTTTTTTGTGAAGGACCTCCAAAATAATTGTTGCAAAATTGGACCAAATCATTTTTATAAAATACTAGGACACATTTAATGCACAATTGACAAAATAGTTGAGCATAAAAAGTTTTGATCCACCTCTCGTAAAAAAGACAAATTTCCAACGATTCAGTTGGAAGCGGGTCAAATTTGAACTGCAGCTGCCTCATAGTTTGCTATTTATTTTTTCCAAAAATCATTTCTAGTTACATAAGTACCTATTTAATCATAAATACATGGTTTGGTGGCGATTCATCGAGGTCTGGACGGCGGCCGAGGGCTCCAACTCTAGAGCGCGTAAACTCGCATGACCGCCGCGTGGTCACCGCGTGACCGTGGCGTTGCCATGTGTTCTTGGCGGCCTAGGCATGTGTAGTGGGTTGGGCACTCCCTAGGTAGGTGCTAGGAAGAAAATTACAACATAAGATTCTCACGAGGAGACCGATCGATGCTCAAACATGAATTAGCAGCCAAGTGTTTGATTAGCGGTACGGGAAATGTACATGGCTAATGGGCGTGAGTTTTGGCTGAGGATGATCAGTTACTAAGAAGACCGTCTTCATAAATTTTCAGCTCAAAAGGAGGAGCCTAGGTGGTACTTGCTTTGCAAACTACCACATTGGACATAAATACGAATGTTGAAGCTCGGCTCAAAATAATGAATGCATTGAGCTGGCATTTGGTGGAGGATGATTATTTGGGCATAGGAAAGCACTGTAGAAAATGGATACTATTTGGACATGCCAAAGTGGTACTTCCTTCACAAACTGTTGTTCTGAACAGAATAGGAAAATGAATATTGTTGAACTATTTTTGAACTAGGCAATGACGAAGATATGACCCAAAGAATTTATGAGAGTTTTTTGGGAATTTTGGGAATGACAGAAATATAGGTTGCTTCACAACCTAGGGCAAAAACTGCTACATGAACATGACACATAGGCAAAACTGATGAGGTGGCGCCTAGTCATAGCAACCCACCATAATTTACAAGGCTATGACCATCTATATTGGTCGTTAAGAACTAGAAGTAAGGTAGCGGACTAGCGTTGTTTGCTTTATGACCTTTTCGTGTAAGGAAATTACGACCTTTCTGACCAAAATGGTCGCAATGGTTTAGGGTTTGGAGCCCCCCGAACAGCTTTTGACCAATTGGTCTGAATTGGTCATAGATCTCTGACCAATTCTTCCAAGGTAATTGACAGAAGGTCACTAGTTGACATATTTCTTGTAGTGGCCGCCACCACATTCACGCCTCCCATGCTCGGCCCTCCCGAACGCCATTGCCGCGTCCGCCGCCCGTCTCGCACCTCCGCCGCGTCGCCGCCGCCCGCGCCCGTCGCCGCCGCCCCATGCTCGCCGCCGCCTCCGCCAGCAACAGATCTGGCGAGGAGCCAGCCAGATCCGGCGCCCCGACTCCGACGACCTCCCCCCTCCCCTCGTCCACTCCGGCCGCCGGGCCGCTCGTCTCCGGTGAGCCGGCCCCGCCTCGGCTCGCGCGCCCCGACGAACCCTAGATCCGAGGTTGACTTTCCCCCCTTGTTTTTCTTCCGAGTCTTGAAATTCTCTTATTATGTTGCCCTGTTCATCACATCATATCTCCTTGCATAGTACTACGTTTCATGTGCATGACATATCAGAATGTTCGCTGTGAGATTCTCTTCATTTCATTCCATTGTGACATGCTTGTTTGAGTTCATCTTGATGCTCTAATCATTGTTACAAGAGTGCTATATGATGTTAACTGCTCTCTGGTAGCAGAACTTGCTGTTTTGTCATTTTCATTGCATTTTGTGTGTGCATCTTATGAGCTTGATGTCTACATGAGTTTTGAGCTACATCATAACATCCTTACAGTTGTGCAACCCATGTATTTTTGTGAGTCTTGTAGTGGGTTCATCGAGCTTGTGAAGTAGGGTACTTGCTACTGTTTTGCTAGGCTGAATCTGTTATACCATGATGCTATGTAAACCTGCTGCTACAAGTCATTCTATGCATAATTTGGAGATGTTCACTAAGGATGTTTTGTTAATTATCTCATGCTCTATCCGTCCATGCCCCTGGTTGCATTTATAGACTGCCGTAGCTTGTTGTAATCTTGCTCTAAAATTGATAAATAATGTTGCTGTCAGTCTGTTAACATTAAGTTCAGTTTTGCCATGTCAATAACTAGTGATCCATGTACCCTATGACCCTGCTACTGCCATGTTTAGCTTCATAATGATTCCATCTTACTGTTGGTCACCTTGTCATGCCATGTATTGCTCTGTGGTGAGTGGTACAAGCTCACCAACATGCCTACTTATCATTGTTCCTGCCATGTGCTGTTATTTTCAGTCTGAATCTGTCATATCATTTGCCATGTTTGCATGGATGCTACCATCTTTTCTGTTGATCTTTGGAATTAGTTCAGTAAGGGAGTTTTGTTCTTTGTCTTTAGTAAAAGCATGACATGCTTTTGTTTGCCATGATAAGTTCTGGTAGCATGTTGTTTGATAGCTCTAAACATTGCAACCTGATGTTATTTCTGTCATGCACATTGATTACTGCCAAGTTTGTGAAACTGTTATTATTTGCAAACTTGCCATGTCCTTTTGAGCATGTTATAGTGTTTTCTGGAGATAGCTCAGTGTTCATGTTTTGTTGTGCTTTACCTGTACATCATGTCCATGCCTTTTGTTCTCATGTTGAGGTGCTGTAGTATATTGTTTTGATGCTTGCTCGATGCCTAGTTGCTGTTTTGGACAGCTTGTCCTTTAAACTTGTTTCGTGTGTATGTGTTGAACTTGAGTGTGCTCGAGGATGAGCTCGTCTCGCGCGAACCACAAGTTCCGTCGGGACGAAATATAAGACGACTTGGGTTAGAGCAAACTCCTATTTGGTGCGCGTCGACACGGCAGTCGAAATGCGTGTCTGGTGCTTCCGTCCCTAGGCCTCCGTGCGCCAGTGCGCGCGAGAGATAGACCGACCACCGGCCAATGGCCCGAGGACTCGTGCCGAGGCAGGGCCAGTCGTCGCGCCGCAGAGCAGCAGAGCATAGTAACATATTTTAAACCTTCTGTCGCATTTCAGATCATAAATCGCCAAATGTTTAGCCCGTGCAGCGATGCCACAGATCCGCCGCAGGAGCAAATCTCCGCGACAGCAACTTAGAGTAAAATAAAAACAGAAAAATCTCAGGAACAAGAACAAAACGCACTCGTGTTCCTATACGAATAAAAATAAAAGAATATAGAGTAATTTTTAGAAGTTGGTATGATTAAGAAATGCAGTTCGAATACAGCTCATCCTCGAGTGTCGTGTGTATGATTTTAGAACAACCTTTGCTCCGTTTTGAGTGTGCTTTATATGAAACTTGCTTAGGGTTGCATGTAGTTTCATATTATCATGTTGCATTCTTGTTTTGAGGTGTTTGCTTGATGGTTGTATGCATTTTGCATCAATGCCATGTTTAACTTGTTTTGCTCATATCTTCTAGGTCGTAGCTCCGAATTAAATGAACTTTATATGTAACTTGACTAGAATCTCGTGTAGATCATCTTGGTGCATCTTAACTTGCTGTTTAACAACTTGAACATAAGGCTTATTCAGTTCTGGACCAATTTCTAAATTTGCATATGAGGACTTAACGGAATTGTTATATGTTGTTTCTGGCCTCATTTAAACTTGCTTTGATGTGTTGCTCTTGTATGCATCATCTCTTGCCATGAGTAGCTTCATGTAGCCTTTGTCATGCATCATGCTTGGTTGAGCATCATGTCATGTTTATGTGTTGTGTGTTTACCATGTTGTTTGCTTCTTTCCGGTTGTGCCCCTTCACGTTAGTTCCTGTTTCGTTGCGATCGTGAGGATTCATTCGTCTACGCTTGGTTCATCTTCGTGGCTTCATCTTCTTCACGGACTCGTTCTTCTTCCTAGCGGGATTTCAGGCAAGATGACCGCCACCTTGGATCTCATTATTATCATTGCTATGCTAGTTGCTTCGTGCTATCGCTATGCCATGTCACCTACCACTTGCTTAGCAAGCCTCCCAAATTGCCATGAACCTCTAACCTTTGTCACCCTTCCTAGCAAACCATTGCTTGGCTATGTTACCGCTTTGCTCAGCCCCTCTTTTAGCGTTGTTAGTTGCATGTGAAGTTGAAGATTGCTCCACGTTGGATTATGTTTATGTTCGGATATCACAATGTCTCATATTTAATTAATGCATCTATATACTTGGTAAAGGCTGAAGGCTCGGCCTTATGCCTGGTGTTTTGTTCCACTCTTGTCGCCGTAGTTTCCATCATACCAATGTTATGTTCCTTGATTTTGCGTTCCTTACGTGGTTGGGTGATTTATGGGACCCCCTTGACAGTTCGCTTTGAATAAAACTCCTCCAGCAAGGCCCAACCTTGGTTTTACCATTTGCCTCACCTAGCCTTTTTCCCTTGGGAGTCGCGCTCCCAAGGGTCATATTATTTTACCGCCCCCCCCGGGCCAGTGCTCCTCGGAGTGTTGGTCCAAGCTAGAGCACCGTGTGGGACCATCCCTTTGCAACATGGGTTACGTCGGTACCTGTACGCTTCGCTTATCCGGTGTCTCCTGAGAATGAGATACGTGCGACTCCTATCGGGATTGTCGACATATCAGGTGGCTTTGCTGGTCTTGTTTTACTATTGTCGAAATGTCTTGTAAACCGGGATTCCGAGACTGATAGGGTCTTCCTGGGAGAAGGAATATCCTTCGTTGACCGTGAGAGCTTGTGATGGGCTAAGTTGGGACACCGCCGCAGGGTATAAACTTTCGAGAGCCGTGTCCACGGTTATGTGGTAGATGGGAATTTGTTAATATCCGATTGTAGATAACTTGACACTTGACTTCATTAAAATGCATCAACCGCGTGTGTAGCCATGATGGTCTCTTTTCGGCGGAGTCTGGGAAGTGAACACGGTTTCGATTATGTTTGAATGTAAGTAGGAGTTCAGGATCACCTCTTGATCATTGCTAGCTTCACGACCGTTCCATTGTTTCTCTTCTCGCTCTTATTTGCGTATGTTAGCCACCATACTTGCTTAGTTGCTGCTGCAACCTCACCACTTTACCCCTTCCTTACCCATTAAGCTTTGCTAGTCTTGATACCCATGGTAATGGTATTGTTGAGTCCTCGTGGCTCACAGATTACTACAACAACAGTTGCAGGTATAGGTTTTGTGATGATCATGACGCGAGAGCGATGTTACTTGTTTTGGAGTTCTTCTTCTGCTTCTTTTTGATCAGGGGATAGGTTCCAGGTCGGCAACCTGGGCTAGCAGGGTGGATGTCGTTTGAGTTTCTGTTTGTGTTTCATCCGTAGTCGGATGGTGCTCTTATGTAGGATGATGTTGTATTCGTGTGGCATTGTATGCCTTTTGTATGTATCCCCATCTATTATGTATTATTGATGTAATGGTATCCACCTTGCAAAAGCGTATCAATATGCGGTTCTATCCTTGGTGGGACCTTCGAGTCTCTTTAGGATAGTATCGCATATTGGGCGTGACATGGTGCTCAATAAGATCCTCCTAAAGCTGAAAGTGGGTGTTTGCATTTTCAATCTCCCTATATGTCTGAAGAAAAGTTCTAATGCGGTTAGGATCTCTAACTGGATTGACATGCCTACCCACATTGTCGTAGAAGAATTCCAAGTTCATGCCTCTCTCATCTTGAGAATCATATTATGAAGAATAACACAACATGTCATGATGTTTTTCAAGGATCACTTGTCCCCAAAAATGAGCAGGACCACGAACAATGGCAAACCTAGATTGCAAAACCCCGAATGCTCTTTCAATGTCTTTTCGGGCCGCCTCTTGTACCCTTGCAAATTCACATTGTTTCCTAGTTTGGGGGTCTTTGATGCTCTTATAAAAATGTGCACCAAAGAAGGGTATATACCATCTGCAAGATAATACCCCTTTTTGTGTATTCATGCCCATTGATAGTGTAGTTGCAGAAGCATCACCACTAGCAAGCCTAGCAAACAAATGATACCGTTGCAACACATTGATATCATTGAGAGTACCCGACATACCAAAACAGCAATGCCAAATCCATAAATCCTCGGATGCTACGGCCTCTTGCACAATTGTTGCATCACAAGACTTGCCACAATACATTTCCTGCCATGCCTTCGAGCAATTTTTCTAAGTGCAATGCATACAATCATTGCATAGCATGCCAGGCCAACCTCTTCTCTCACTAGATGTCATCAATTTTTTTGTGTCTTCCTCGTAGGGTGCCCAAAGATATTTAGAACCAATGACACGGATGATCACTTTGGCAAACCTACGCACTGACTCAATTGTAGTATCTTCACCAATGCGAAGGTACTCATCGGTGTAGTCAGCCGGAATGTCGTATGCAATTACCCGCATAGCTGCAGAGATTTTTGATATGTGATAAATTCCTTCAAACCTGTGACATTTCTTCATTGAGTAAAATACCGATAATTGGCCTCGCAAGCTTGCACTATTTCACAAAAGAGGGATCAACGCATTCGGTACCTTCTCCGGAAGAGGTGCGGTGGATATGTTGAATTGTTCGCCAAGTAGTCGTGCATCAACATCTCCTTCCCGAGATGGCGATTTCAAGGAATGCAAAGACGGTCGACGGTCGATCCTCGCCGTCTCTTTCGGTTCTCGTCTTCATGCTCCTTCACGGCGAGGGTCATCACCAACGTTTGCTGTTGATAGTTGACAAGCAGCGTCTCAACATCCGAGTCGTACGAATCCTCAAGCAAAAACTTATCGCAGAGGCTCAATTCCATCTAAATTCACAAATACGAACGCCGCATTAACCAACTATGCAAACCGCATCCCAAAGCACAAGCGCAAGTACTCACCTGCGGTCCAGGGCGGTGGCTCTACGACGGTGGATCCCGGGGCGGCGACGATGACAAGGACGGCTCAGATCGGCGAATCCGGGGAGCCGGTGGCTAGGTGGAACAGGGGGAGGGGCGCCCCGCGGTGCCATTCCGCCCGCAGATTTGGCCGGAGTCGTCGGCGGCGGACGGGCGAAACCAATGGCGGGCGGCGGTAGAAGGGGCGGGGAAAGGGCGTGGGCTAAAATGTCCCTCCCGCCAACCGCTTTCCTGGGATACAGGGCACTGTCAGGTCGAGGTGGAAACCTGTGTTTTCGCCGGTTGGGGAGGGGATTTTACCGTGCCCCTCAAAATTTTTTGCGGGTCCGACGCGTTTGTGGGGTCTGGTCGGGCAGCATTTTACGAGTAGACCGTTATTTTGGCGGTTATTTTGCGGGTCAGGACATTATACGTGATCTGCTAGAGATGCTCTAAGGCCACGGAGATGAGGCAGCCCGACGCAGGTGCCAGCGGGAGGCACACAAAAGCTAGCGGCTAGATGGTCTTTGCGTCTTGGCGCTATTACGTCGAGAGTGTGCATCTGTTCTTCCAAAGCCAAACAATAAACGCTTGTCATAGAGAAAATTCCATGATTATCCGAGTGCCATGCAACAAAATCCTCCTCGATCAAGCCTTAAAGCTTGATATCGTCAACCAAATGAAAATACTAATGAAAATATAGTTAAAAAGAGTTCATAGACAATATATCAAGAGCAAGAAAAATGGCATGCAAGAGTTGAAAAACAAATTCCGGTTGACGCACAGTTCAAAACTTTTTTCCCGAATACGCTTAGATAGCGTATCATTCCATTGATAGGTTGAAAAAAGGGGGGGAGTTTATAGGGGGGCGTCTTTCATCGCCGTACACACGCATGGCGGCTTCGAAAGCGCGAGAGTCGAGCAGAGAAGGTTGCTCAGCCTTTATAGGGGTTGGTTTAGATTACATGGATAACTTTATCTAGCCCTATGGCGCTGGCTCTAGCCCAGAGCGCGGCTTCTTGCTTGATGTTGTCGATGAGCTTGGTGGAAGAGGGCGTGGCGGTGTCGATGTAACGCCCCGGATACAACTTTCCATATTCGTAACTCTAACTCTTGCCTTTTCCAGAGATGCGATATGATTTTTCCTTCGTGGTTGGGTTTTTGTTTTTTTTGTTTTGCATCTTGTTCTTGTCATGCATTTCATCATCGCATCATTCGCATTGCATCGGCACTCGTTGCCGTCATTGTTTTTAAAACTTGCTTCCGCTTCGCAGTTGCCGCATCCCCCCTTGCTTTGGTTGACCGTTCTGAGACCAACCAGATTTTGTTTCCCTCTTGCCTGGCTTTCCTAACCTCTCTGCACATCCCGCAAGCCTCTCGCGCGCGTCCGAAATCTTTTCCGAACCCGACCCGGGCTGTCGTCACCGTTGGATCCGGATCATCCCATAACATCTACAAAACATCCCCGTTTTCTTATTTGGACTCTCTAGCCTATTTTTCTCGACCGTCCGATTTTTATCCGATGATCCAAACTCCCCTCTTTTCCATATATATAGTCCACCCTAGTCCATTTTGTCAAACCCTAGAAATCCTCTCCTTTGTCCCCCCTAGCCGCCGCCACCTACAGTCTCCTCCCACCTCGGGATCTCCTCCCGATCCAAATCCTCTCTGACCCCCTCCCTGTTTTTCAGCGCCGCCCAAATCGCAGCCCGAGCTCCACCTTGTTTTCCCCACCAACCAGCGCCTCCTCTGGATCCCCTCGTTCTTCCCGAAGACCAGCAGCGCCCGCAACCCTCCTCATCGCTCGATCCCGAGCGGGAGAGTACCCCGACGGCTCTTCCCCGCGCAGCCCGTGAGGCTCCGGCCCTGCTACAACCTCGCCGGCCCTTCTGTAGCTCGTCACCGCCGGCGCACTTAGCCACTTGGACTACACCCCATCTTCCTCGCGCTTGCGCCAAGCTGCCGCCGCGCCGTGCTCTCCTCCACGCGCTGCCCCGCCGGATCTCTCCTTCCCCGAGCTCCAGTTCACCTCGCCGCCGTCGGGAACCGGTGTCCATGGCGGGTCCGTCGATTCATGCGACCCGTCGACCTCCTTCCTCCGTCGCCAAGCCGCCGCTTTGCCGCGCGTACCGCTTCGTCCCGCCTCCTCTACGCGACTTCGCTTAGCCCCCTCGCTTCGAACAGAGGAGGAGGACGCCGCGCTGCCGCCGCTCGAATCGCCGTTGCGGCTGCCTCCCCGCCGCCGGATCGGGACGCCTCCACCCAGTTCCTCTCTCGCCGGCGCCCTGTTTCCCCTGCATCGAACGAGGAGGCGCACTGCGCGCGTTGACCCCTCCTCTGCTCGAGCAGCCGCCCTCGCCTCCCTGCGCTTGCGCCGCCAGGCCTCGTCGTCGCCGGCGAGCCCCACCGCCGGAGCTGCGCCCGCTCCTCTGCTTGAGTCCCTCGCCGTCCCGGCCGCCGAGTCCATCGCCGCCTGAACATCTCCTGCATCGCTGAAACCTGCCGTTGTTTACGTTCTTCGTCGTCAGTAACGAGCAGCTGCGATTTTGCACGGTCCAGCCGCTTCGTTGACCCGTTAGCCAGCTGCGTGGGCTGCAGCCAGCAAAGGCCCAGCCTCCTCCGCGCCTCCGGCCCGGCTGGCTGCCCAGGCGCCCTGGCCCTTCCTCTCCAAATACAGCGTGGGCAGCGCCTCCCCACCAAATTTCTTCCACCGACTGGGCCTCAGCCCACTAGGTGAGGCCATCCCCAGCGCCCCTCCTTTTTTTTCCTGTTGGGCCAGCCTGCAGTTTCAGCCCGTGTATATTTTTTTTCCTGCTACTGCGATTTTAACATTATCCATTGTATTAACAGTTTTACAGAAAAACCCCTCCGTCTTCATGCATATAATAACTTCACAACCATGCATCGGATGTAAATAATTTATATATGTAAAATGACTAGTTTTTCATCTAGTTTCATAATATGCAACTTTCATCCATGTTTAAAATGTATAAAATGATGTTTGTTTAAATTTGCTCCTATGCCATGCTAAAATGATTTATTTCATAACTAATTAACCGTAGCTCCATTTTAAATAAACTTTATATGTAAATGGGGTGGAAAAATGCCTAGATTAACATGGTCCACTTTATTTTCCTGTTTAACAACTTTAAAATATGGTTTAGGTCAGAACAGTACCAAATTCGAATATTGCTTATGGGGATTTTCCGGAATTGTTGTTTGTTGTTCCGGCCTCATTTAAACTTGCCTAGTTAGGTAGTTTTGTTATGCTTCACCCCTTGCCATGTTGATCAACATTTAATATTGTTGGGTAGCTTAATCAAGAGAGAACTAAATAATTGATGTGGTGTTCTGTCAATATGCAACTCGTTGCATATTGAGCTCCACTTAACTTGTAGTATTGTTTGTTGCACTTTGCCATGCCTCATTAAACCGGACATGCATCATCCTTGGTTGTGCATCATGCCATGTTTATGTGATGGTTGTTTACTATGTTGTTTGGTTCTTTCCGGGTTGCCTCTCTCGTTAGCTTCGGTTTCGTTCCGGAGTTGTGAGGATTCGTTCGACTACTCCCGTTCGTCTTCTTCATGGACTCGTTCTTCTTCCTAGCGGGATTTCGTGCAAGATGACCGCTACTACTGGATCTCACTACTATCATTGCTATGCTAGTTGCCTCGTTCTTTCGCTATGCTGCGCTACCTATTACCTGTTTGTTCAGCCATCCCAAATTGCCATGAACCTCTAACCTTTGACACCATTCCTAGCAAACCGTTGTTTGGCCATGTTACCGCTTTGCTCAGCCCCTCTTATAGCGTTGCTAGTGCAGGTGAAGTTGAAGATTTTCCCCATGGTGGACAGGATTTTGGTTGGGATATCACAATATCTCTTATATTATTAATGCATCTATATACTTGGTAAAGGGTGGAAGGCTCGGCCTTATGCCCGTGTTTTGTTCCACTCTTGCCGCCCTAGTTTCCGTCATACCGGTGTTATGTTCCCGGATTTTGCGTCCCTTACGCTGTCGGGTGATTTATGGGACCCCCGACAGTTCGCTTTGAATAAAACTTGTCCAAAGAAGGCCCAACATTGACTTTTACCATTTGCCTCACCACCACCTACTTTTCCCTTGGGAGTAATTAACCCAAGGGTCATCTTTATTATAGCCCCCGGCCGTTGCTTGTCTAGCGTTGGTCCAAACTAGAGCCACTTGCGGTGCCGCCCTAGGCAACTTGGGGTTTCGCTCGGTTGCCGTCGTAGTGTTCATCCGGTCGTGGCTCGAGACGAGATACGCTCGGCTACTATCAGGATGTCGGCACGCCGGGAGGTCTTGCTGGTCTTGTTTTACCATTGTCGAAATGGCTTGATGTACTGGGATACCGAGTCTGATCTGAGTGTCTCGGGTGAAGGTCTATTCCTTCGATGATCATGAGAGCTTGTCATGGGCTAAGTTGGGACACCCTGCGCAGGTATAAACTTTCGAGAGCCGTGCCCGCGGTTATGTGGCAGATGGGAATTTGTTAATGTCCGGTTGTAGATAACTTGACACCAGATCTGAATTAAAAGGCATCAACCGAGTGTGTAGCCGTGATGGTCTCTTCTCGGCGGAGTCCGGGAAGTGAACACGGTTTCTATGTTATGTTTGACGTAAGTAGGTGTTCAGGATCACCTCTTGATCATTGCTAGTTGACGACCGTTCCGCTTGTTTCTCTTCTCGCTCTCATTTGCGTATGTTAGCCACCATATATGCTTAGTCGCTGCTGCAGCCTCATCACTTTACCCCTTCCTTTCCCATTAAGCTTTGCTAGTCTTGATACCCATGGTAATGGGATTGCTGAGTCCTCGTGGCTCACCAGATACTTCCAAAACCAGTTTGCAGGTGCCTATGTTACCGAGCAGTTGACGCAACCAAGCTCAGGAGGAGCTCGATGAAGATCTTGCCCTTTGGGTTGTTTCGTTCTAGTTGATCAGTAGTGGAGCCCAGTTGGGGTCGATCGGGGACCTTTGTCGCATTTGGGGTTCTTCTTTTATTTTGGTTCCGTAGTCGGACCTTGATTGTATCTGGATGATGTAATGCTTTATTCATGTAATTGTGTGAAGTGGTGATTGTAAGCCAACTATGCATCTCTTTCCCTTATGTATTACATGGGTTGTGTGAAGATTACCTCACTTGCGACATTGCTTTCAATGCGGTTATGCCTCTAAGTCGTGCTTCGACACGTGGGAGATATAGCCGCATCGAGGGCGCTACAAGTTGGTAATCGAGCCTTCCCGACCTTAGGAGCCCCACCGCTTGATCGTTTTTAGCGGCGAGTTGTGTCTAGAAAAATGTTTTGAGTCATTTAGGAATTATATATCGGAGTAGGATTCTTTTACTCCCAGTCCTTAAATCGCTCGGTGAGGTATCCCGACATAGAGTTTTGACTCTTCTCTTCTCAAATTTCACTAAAAAATTTTTAGGATCACGCTGGTATCTTAGAATCGTTCGATGGTTTTATGATGACAACATTGTCTTGGTGCCTCCCGTCGTGAGAGGTTTTTTAGTGGAGGTGTCCCGGGAGTTGAGCTCGAGGTGTTGTCGTCATAATTTTATCGTTGCAGCCTGAATACCCGAGTTTAGTACGCCGACATCGAAAATCTCTTTTATGCAGTTGTTGGTGAGATAACCCCGCTAACCCAATCTCGAGGTGAGTACGGAGTATTGCCATGACTCGTATAACGGATGCTTTTGAAGGTTGAGGTAGACGATTTCGAAGGTTTCTTGGTTATGTGTTGACGGATGGATACAGCTTGGATGTAGGTATTGTTAGTTTGGGTGAGATATATTGCTTCCCCTGTATCCCCAACACCAGATTGCATAACCAGAAAGTTTCGGGAGTTTTATAGGTGGGAATTCAAGTAGCTCCTAGAATATCTTTTCGACAGATGCATGATATGGGATTGGGTAAATCTCTATCATATGTATTTGTTCCGGCTTATTCTGCAAGCCAGTCCTTTGTTTTTGTTTTGAGTTGTGGTATTCGAGTTGCTTCAATGTCAAATGTTGAATCCATACCTTTCCTAAACGGTGTTCTCATATTGCTATGTGAATACTAATCCTTCTTGATCATTGAGATTGTCATGTCAATTCTTTCCAACCGGTGTGCTTCTCTTCGAGATGATCCCATCATTCTCCCCATCTGCAAGATCAATTCTAAGTTTTTCTCAACGGTGTTTGTTTCATCCATCCCAGGTTGTCTTTGTTTCCCCGCCCTCCCACCCTTTTTCCTCAAGGACTAAGATTTCTTAATCAAGTATCCATTTATTCATGTGAAGTCTCTTCATTCTTTTCAATCAATGTTCTTATCCGGTGATCTCTCATCAAGATGCTCAACAGCTTCAAGTTCATCATCCTTCAGTGTTGTTTCTTCTCCGGTGGATCCAATTCAAGCTTTCAGTGTTGATCATATTCCTTTCTTCGTTTCTAATGCTTTCTCATACCGATGCACCTCTTAATCATTCACTTCTTCCTATTCATTTGTTCTGGAGTGCTGAAGATATCTTGGAAGATTTGTGTTTTCCATTCTTAATCCGTTCAAGCCATTTGGAGATTGTTGTCTCATTCAAGCCATTTAATTCAACCGGTGCAACATCTCTTTTAAATCTTTTCAACGGTGTTTTCTTTTGAGTGGGCCCTAACCCACAGGTCTTTCCCCAGGATCTTACCTGACTCTTCTATTTTCCCAAAGCTATCCTAAATTCTTCTCCAAGTTTGACATAAGAATGAGTTATCATCAGTCAAATGCTTTTCTCCAAGATCTTTCAAATTCTTTTCATTGTTGGCTCAACCTCTTCGTTTTTCATTCTTCCGGTGTATCTAAGGAATTTTGGTGGTGTTTCTCGTCGTCATGTGAAGACCGAAGAAGGATTTCTCTTAAATCTTGTCCATTCTCTTGAAGATTCATGGTTCTAGCTTCATGCTATCCTCATTATTGTTTTGATTGTGACAATTCTTTTCTTACCATACGGAGCATTTCATGAGTTGTTTCCGTTTCTTTCCTCCGAAGGCCATCATGTCATAATTCTTCATTCTCAGCGTGTAGCTATCATTCTCCAAATCATACCGGTGCGTCATTCAAGTATCCTCTAATCAGTTCATGATCTCTTCGTTCTCATGTCTTTAAATCCTCTCAAGTATCTTCATTCGTTTTCCAATTCTTCCCGGTGAATTGTGCCTTTGCTACTTTCATTTTCAATTCTTACGATGGTTCTTTCAAGATCTCTCTTCCTTGTTCATCATATCAATTCATTTGTTGTTCCAATCCTACCGGTGGTTCGTTGAAGACCTTCTCAAGTTTTGATATATCTCTCTTAATTTTTTCTACGAGAATAAGTAGTATGCCAAATCCGTTGCTTGTCATCAATTTAAATTGGTGAAGGATACGCATAACATAATTGTTGTTCTTGTTTCATCCAACTGATTAATTCCTTCTTTCGGAGTTTGTTCATGATGAATAAATTCTCGGTTTCAGTTGTTTCATCTTTTCTTTTCCCGGAGTTCCAAGCTCTCGTCATCACGAAGATCCATCTAAATCATTGCAAGGCTTCACCTTGTGTTTTCAACTTCTCTTTCTTTGTATCATCCTTTTATTATCGGAGTTCTTCATGGAGGCTCTACATGGTGGTTCATCAAGGATTCATTTCATTCTTCAATTGTTCTTCAAGATTTCTCTTGAAGTTATGACCCGCCAAGCTATACTCTAAAATAAACATGGTGCTCAACACATGTTTTGTTTTGTGGAGTTCAAGTATTCTTCATCTTGCATTTCGAAGTGCAATTCTTTCTACCTTATCTTTTGAGGTGGTATTATATCATTCATGACAATTTCCAATCATGTTTCATGATTCATATTGTTGTCAAGAATGAGGTATTTTAAATCCATCAATCTCTTCGTTGGAGTTATCTTTGTATAGTTTTCACCTAAAGCCTTCCCTAAGGAATGTTGCTATTTGTGGTGCTTATCAATGATCCAAGTTTTTCTCCTATCCTCTCTGCGAAAGCAATTTTGATCTCTTCGTTGATCTCAAGCAAGCAATTGTTTCCATCAATGGCCGGTTGTCACCTCATAATTTTGAGATGTTTTCATAAGCCCGCCACAAGCTTATTCTTTTCGTTGTTGGTTTTCTAACAACTCCGTTCAATCCTTCTTTTTAAGGAGGCCCTTCCAAATTCAATTGTGGTAGAAGTTGTCATTTTCTTCTCCATCTCTTTATCCCAACGGTCTAACTTCTATTCTTTCTTACGGAGGCATTGTGATGTTGCTCTTTCACTCATCATCCCG
The DNA here is from genome assembly GCA_021437245.1 of Aegilops speltoides. Taxonomy (NCBI): domain Eukaryota; kingdom Viridiplantae; phylum Streptophyta; class Magnoliopsida; order Poales; family Poaceae; genus Aegilops; species Aegilops speltoides. The sequence goes on along the minus strand of JAHHZJ010000289.1, from coordinate 45,259 downwards.
ATTGTGAGGATCGTGTTCTTTTCGTGCTTATCCATTTAACCGAAGTGTCGTGTTTTCATTCGAGTTCTCTAATTTTATCAAGTTTTCCCTCCTTCCTCAACTTGAGTGCTGTTTGAAATCTTTCTTACCCCCTTGTGCCATTCTTTCAATAGTTCCGGAGGCAGTGTGTTGTTCATTTCATCAAGTATCATCCCATCTTGTCAAGTTCATGTTCAATTCCTTCCATTTACAGCCGGAGTGCTGCCCAAATTATATCATTCTTACTCCTTCTCTATCTAGTTTTAACCGGAGTGGTTTCAATATCTATCTTATCACTAAACCTCTTGGTTCTCGTCGTATCCCATGTTCCTCTTTTCTATCAGAGTGCTTTCAACTTTGTTCATCTTCGTTGTTTTCTTTCTTTCATTTTGTTCAACCTCTCAAGGTTCTTTGGTTTCACTTGTTTGTCAAGAAGCAACTATGTTTTACATCTTCCTCTTCCGTTTCCCTCCGGTGCCATCCTAGATCTCGGGACGAGATCCTCTCGTAGTGGTGGAGTGTTGTAACGCCCCGGATACAACTTTCCATATTCGTAACTCTAACTCTTGCCTTTTCCGGAGATGCGATATGATTTTTCCTTCGTGGTTGGGTTTTTGTTTTTTTTGTTTTGCATCTTGTTCTTGTCATGCATTTCATCATTGCATCATTCGCATTGCATCGGCACTCGTTGCCGTCATTGTTTTTAAAACTTGCTTCCGCTTCGCAGTTGCCGCGTCCCCCCTTGCTTTGGTTGACCGTTCTGAGACCAACCAGATTTTGTTTCCCTCTTGCCTGGCTTTCCTAACCTCTCTGCACATCCCGCAAGCCTCTCGCGCGCGTCCGAAATCTTTTCCGAACCCGACCCGGGCTGTCGTCACCGTTGGATCCGGATCATCCCCTAACATCTACAAAACATCCCCGTTTTCTTATTTGGACTCTCTAGCCTATTTTTCTCGATCGTCCGATTTTTATCGGATGATCCAAACTCCCCTCTTTTCCATATATATAGTCCACCCTAGTCCATTTTGTCAAACCCTAGAAATCCTCTCCTTTGTCCCCCTTAGCCGCCGCCACCTACAGTCTCCTCCCACCTCGGGATCTCCTCCCGATCCAAATCATCTCTGACCCCCTCCCTGTTTTTCAGCGCCGCCCAAATCGCAGCCCGAGCTCCACCTTGTTTTCCCCACCAACCAGCGCCTCCTCTGGATCCCCTCGTTCTTCCCGAAGACCAGCAGCACCATAACCCTCCTCATCGCTCGATCCCGAAAGGGAGAGTACCAGACAGCTCTTCCCACAAGAGCCTGTGTGAGGCTCCGGCCCTGCTACAACCTCGCCGGCCCTTCTGTAGCTCGTCACCGCCGGTGCACTCAGCCACTTGGACTGCACCCCATCTTCCCCGCGCTTGCGCCAAGCTGCCGCCGCGCCGTGCTCTCCTCCACGCGCTGCCCCGCCGGATCTCTCCTTCCCCGAGCTCCAGTTCACCTCGCCGCCGTCGGGAACCGGTGTCCCGCGGCCGGGTCCGTCAGTCCGCGACCCCGTCTGACCTCCTTCCTCCGTCGCCAAGCCATCGCCTGCCGCCGCGTACCGCTCGTCCCGGCCTCCTCTACGCCCGACTCGCCTAGCCCCCCTCTACTTCAAACAGAGGAGGAGGACGCCTGCGCCGTCGCCTGCTCGAACTGCCCGTTGCGGCTGCCTCCCCGCCGCCGGATCGGGACGCCTCCACCCAGTTCCTCTCTCGCCGGCGCCCTGTTTCCCCAGATCGAGCGAGGCGCCGACCGCGCGTTGACCCCTCCTCTGCTCGAGCAGCCGCCCTCGCCTCCCTGCGCTTGCGCCGCCAGGCCTCGTCGTCGCCGGCGAGCCCCACCGCCGGAGCTGCGCCCGCTCCTCTGCTCGAGTCCCTCGCCGTCCCGGCCGCCGAGTCCATCGCCGCCTGAACATCTCTTGCATCGCCAGAAACCTGCCGTTGTTTCTGTACTTCGTCGTCAGTAACGAGCAGCTGCAGTTTTGCACGGTCCAGCCGCTCGTTGACCCCGTTGGCCAGCTGCGTGGGCTGCAGCCGCGGCAAGGCCCAGCCTCCTCCGTGCCTCCGGCCCAGCCTGGCTTCGGCCCAGCGCCCCTGCTGGCCTTCCTCTCCAGCGCGTGGGCCAGCGCCTCCCCAGCCAGCCTTTTCCACCGACTGGGCCTCAGCCCACTAGGTGAGGCCATCCCTAGCGCCCCTCCTTTTTTTTCCTGTTGGGCCAGCCTGCAGTTTCAGCCCGTGTATATTTTTTTTTCCTGCTACTGCGATTTTAACATTATCCATTGTATTAACAGTTTTACAGAAAAACCCCTCCGTCTTCATGCATATAATAACTTCACAACCGTGCATCGGATGTAAATAATTTATATATGTAAAATGACTAGTTTTTCATCTAATTTCATAATATGCAACTTTCATCCATGTTTAAAATGTATAAAATGATGTTTGTTTAAATTTGCTCCTATGCCATGCTAAAATGATTTATTTCATAACTAATTAACCGTAGCTCCATTTTAAATAAACTTTATATGTAAATGGGGTGGAAAAATGCCTAGATTAACATGGTCCACTTTATTTTCCTGTTTAACAACTTTAAAATATGGTTTAGGTCAGAACAGTACCAAATTCGAATATTGCTTATGGGGATTTTCCGGAATTGTTGTTTGTTGTTCCGGCCTCATTTAAACTTGCCTAGTTAGGTAGTTTTGTTATGCTTCACCCCTTGCCATGTTGATCAACATTTAATATTGTTGGGTAGCTTAAACAAGAGAGAACTAAATATTGATGTGGTGTTCTGTCAATATGCAACTCGTTGCATATTGAGCTCCACTTAACTTGTAGTATTGTTTGTTGCACTTTGCCATGCCTCATTAAACCGGACATGCATCATCCTTGGTTGTGCATCATGCCATGTTTATGTGATGGTTGTTTACTATGTTGTTTGCTTCTTTCCGGGTTGCCTCTCTCGTTAGCTTCGGTTTCGTTCCGGAGTTGTGAGGATTCGTTCGACTACTCCCGTTCGTCTTCTTCATGGACTCGTTCTTCTTCCTAGCGGGATTTCAGGCAAGATGACCGCTACCCTGGATCTCACTACTATCATTGCTATGCTAGTTGCCTCGTTCTTTCGCTATGCTGCGCTACCTATTACCTGTTTGTTCAGCCATCCCAAATTGCCATGAACCTCACCTTTGACACCATTCCTAGCAAACCGTTGTTTGGCCATGTTATCGCTTTGCTCAGCCCCTCTTATAGCGTTGCTAGTGCAGGTGAAGTTGAAGATTTTCCCCATGGTGGACAGGATTTTGGTTGGGATATCACAATATCTCTTATATTATTAATGCATCTATATACTTGGTAAAGGGTGGAAGGCTCGGCCTTATGCCTGGTGTTTTGTTCCACTCTGCCGCCCTAGTTTCCGTCATACCGGTGTTATGTTCCCGGATTTTGCGTCCCTTACGCGGTCGGGTGATTTATGGGACCCCCCTGACAGTTCGCTTTGAATAAAACTTGTCCAGCAAGGCCCAACATTGACTTTTACCATTTGCCTCACCACCACCTACTTTTCCCTTGGGAGTAATTAACCCAAGGGTCATCTTTATTATAGCCCCCCCGGGCCAGTGCTTGTCTAAGCGTTGGTCCAAACTAGAGCCACTTGCGGTGCCGCCCCTAGGCAACTTGGGGTTTCGCTTGTTGCCGTGACGTAGTGTTCATCCGGTCGTGGCTCGAGACGAGATACGCTGCTACTATATCGGGATGTCGGCACGCCGGGAGGTCTTGCTGGTCTTGTTTTACCATTGTCGAAATGTCTTGATGTACCGGGATACCGAGTCTGATCGGAGTGTCTCGGGTGAAGGTCTATTCCTTCGATGATCGTGAGAGCTTGTCATGGGCTAAGTTGGGACACCCCTGCAGGGTATAAACTTTCGAGAGCCATGCCCGCGGTTATGTGGCAGATGGGAATTTGTTAATGTCCGGTTGTAGATAACTTGACACCAGATCTGAATTAAAACGCATCAACCGAGTGTGTAGCCGTGATGGTCTCTTCTCGGCGGAGTCCGGGAAGTGAACACGTATTCTGTGTTATGTTTGACGTAAGTAGGTGTTCAGGATCACCTCTTGATCATTGCTAGTTGACGACCGTTCCGCTTGTTTCTCTTCTCGCTCTCATTTGCGTATGTTAGCCACCATATATGCTTAGTCGCTGCTGCAGCCTCATCACTTTACCCCTTCCTTTCCCATTAAGCTTTGCTAGTCTTGATACCCATGGTAATGGGATTGTTGAGTCCTCGTGGCTCACGGATACTTCAAAACCAGTTTGCGGTGCCTATGTTACCGAAAGCGGTTGACGCAACCAAGCTCGGGGAGGAGCTCGATGAAGATCTTGCCCTTTGGGTTGTTTCGTTCTAGTTGATCAAGAGTGGAGCCCAGTTGGGGTCGATCGGGGACCTTTATCGCATTTGGGGTTCTTCTTTTATTTTGGTTCCGTAGTCGGACCTTGATTGTATCTGGATGATGTAATGCTTTATTCATGTAATTGTGTGAAGTGGCGATTGTAAGCCAACTATGCATCTCTTTCCCTTATGTATTACATGGGTTGTGTGAAGATTACCTCACTTGCGACATTGCTTTCAATGCGGTTATGCCTCTAAGTCGTGCTTCGACACGTGGGAGATATAGCCGCATCGAGGGCGCATGATCGAGAGCGCCCGCGTTCGGTGTTTCCAGATAACCCGAGCAAAGGAGGATGGCGAGGGTGTGGAGGCCTTTGCACAAACAAGTCAGAGTGGCACTTGCTGCCATCGTCCACCACTCGAAGAAGCCAAGAGTGTCGTCCGGAGGTTGAACGGTCATGCGGCTCCAAGCCAGGATTTCGTGCCAGATGATGCGAGAGAAGACGCACCCCACAAGCAGGTGGTGGAGTGTCTCGGGCTCTTGGTCGCAAAGCTTGCTTGTGGGGTCATGGGGTAGATTGTGTCGCGCCCGACGCTCGACAGTCCAGCAATGGTCGAGGGAGGCCAGCCACAGGAAGATCTTGGCATTAATGGGGGCCCAAGGCTTCCAGATGAGAGCGCCAATGTGGTGAGGTGGTGGCTCCGATGAATTGGGTCTGTAGGCGGAGTTTGCGGTGTACGTACCATGAGCAGTCCACCTCCAAGAGAGGAGGTCCGGGTCATTGGAGAGGGTGATCCCTTGCAGTCGTCTCCATAACTGCTCGTACTCAATGGTAGACGCAGGGTTTAGGACACCATGGATGTCTGCGATCCAGCCGCGATCAGTGAGGGCCTCGCAGACAAGTCTCTTGTTGCGGCGTTGGCGGAGGATGAGCGCGAGCAAGTTTGGCGCAATTTCAGAGATAGACTGCCCTTGGAGCCAGTGGTCACGCCAAAATCTGCACTTATTGACATTGCCAAGTGTCCAGGAGGTAGATGCGCGGAAAAGTTCAGCGGCTTCCCGATCTGAGGGGAGATGGAGGTGTTTCCAGGCGTTGTTTGCGTCGGTAGCGTGCAGCCACAAGCAGCGGGTGCGCAGTGCGACTCCAGTGTGGTGGATATCCCAGATGGCGAGTCCGCCGAGCTCGAGGGGCCGGCAAACCTTTTGCCAGGAGACGGTGCCTGAGCTAGAGCGCGCATCCTTGTTGCCATGCCATAAGAAGTCTCGGATCAGCCTGTTTATTATTTTGAGGATTGGAGGGTTGATAGCCAGCGCTAGCAGAATATGAACTGGCATGGCAGTGAGCACATGCCGGACAAGGGCAAGGCGCTGGCCACGCGAGAGGAGAGATGCCTTCCAGCTAGCAAGTTTCTTCACAAGTTTGTCGACGAGCGGGAGCAACACGGCGGCCGAGGCCTTCCGGATCGAAAGCGGCAAGCCGAGGTAGTTGATGGGGAACCCAACGATCGGGCAGTCCAGGGAGGACCCGATGGTTGTGAGCTCGTCAGTGCCGCAGTGAATAGGAGCCACGGAGCACTTAAGGAAGTTTGTGCGGAGGCCGGAGGCGTTGTCGATCAGGCGGAGCAGCTCTTTGACGATGCCTAGCTCGACGGTGTCCGGGTGGCAAAAAATGACGACGTCGTCCGCAAACATGGAGATGCCAGAGGCCGCATGCCGTGAGGTGAGCCTCTTGAGGATGCCAGAATTTGTGGCATGTTGGAGCAGCGAGTTGAGTTTGTCGATGATGAGGGTAAAGAGCATAGGCGAGACAGGGTCGCCTTGGTGGAGCCCTTGCGCATGGGAGATCAGCGGCCCAGGGTTGCCATTGATGAGTACCCGAGTTGAAGCTGTGGAGAGGAGTATGGATATCCATTCACACCAACAGTGCCAGAAGCCGATGTGGCGGAGGGTTTCAAGGAGGAAAGGCCATGAGACCGTGTCGAAGGCCTTGGCGATGTCCAGTTTGAGGAGGACGCGCGGCGCTTTCAGGTTATGTAGCAGTCTCACGGTTTGCTGGACCAAGAAGAAGTTGTCGTGGACGCTCCTCCCAGCGATGAACGCACTCTGGTTCGTGGAGACAATGTCTTGGAGATGCGGAGCAAGCCGGAGGGATAAGACTTTGGCGAAAAGCTTGGCGATCAGATGGATAAGGCTAATCGGCTTGTAATCGGAGATGGTAGACGCATCTTGCTTCTTGGGAAGGAGGGAGAGGAGCGCTTCGTTGAGCTTGCGGAAGCCCATGCCGTTCATGGCATAAAGTTTGTCGAAGGCGGCGCAGATATCCTCTTTGACGATAGCCCAGCATGAGCGAATAAACTCCATAGTAAACCCATCGGGGCCGGGTGATGGATTCATGTACCTAGGGTAGGATCATAGGCCTGACCTAAACGTCCTACCCTAGGACACTCTTAGAAGACATCATCTTCGATCGACGAGAGGGACCCACTGACGGGATGCGGAAGGACTCGACCATGGAAGACTCACTCGACCATGAAGACTCACTCGACCGCCAGAAGGTCAGAAGGCACTCCGTAGCGCAACGGCTTGCTATTGAATAGACTTAATGATAATCAAGGCACTTATGAGGGGCGTTACCAGTAACGCCCCAGGCTTTATGTACTTTAACCTCTCCATTATGTGGGCTGGCAGGGGTCTTGGCGCACTCTATATAAGCCACCCTCCTCCACAGGTAGAGGGGTTCGCACTCTTGTAGTATTCATATCCATAATCCACTCGACCGCCTCAGGGCTCCGAGACGTAGGGCTGTTACTTCTTCCGAGAAGGGCCTGGACTCGTACATCGCTTGTCTTCACAACTACTCCATAGCTAGGACATCGCCTCTCCTTACCTACCCCCTATTCTACTGTCAGACCTAGAACCACGACAGTTGGCGCCCACCTTGGGGCAGGTGTTTTAGCGATTTGTGGAGGAGTTGCAGACTCCAGTACCTTCATCATGATGACTGCTGGAGTTTTGGTTGAGGCGCGAGATCCGTCTCGGTGCTCTCACCTTTGTCGCCGACGACTCAAGATGGCTCGGGGAGGCTCCACTTGACATCGAGGCTCCCGTCCGCGAGCGACGACTTTTCAAGATGTGTTCGCGGCGTTACGCTGCGGCAACCGTCGACTCCGTATCGGTCGACTCCCCTATCGGTCGCCCGCCCAGTCTCCCACCAGCGCAAGCGTTCTGGTCGGTCGAGACTCCAGCGATGGGTGAAACACGCGGTGGCTCGCCAGACAGCCACCACCCAGGTCGCGGTCATCGAGCCCGACGAGTCTCTCTACGACCTGTTCGATCTGTCGACTAGCTCCGTAGAGACTGCATCCGAGTGTGATAGCAGTGATCCAGCGGCGGAGATCCTCATGGTCGGCGGCCTCTCGAGTCCTCCCGGCCGCCCCGGTGGTGGAGCCGCCGAGGAGGAGACCCGTGCAAAGCACGAAGAGTACCAGCCCGAGACACTCGACTCTCTGCGAGAGAAGAGCCGCCCGCAGAACATGGATGACCTACATACTCCCATCGCCGGAGAAACCCCGAGGCTCGCGCCTTGGAGGAAGCACGTTTGGCCAATGTAGCTGAACGCGCTCGCTGAGAATCTTCAGCGAGCACTTTCGGCAGCGTCTTGGCGAGCGAATCCCGAAGCCGACGCCGACTCTTCCCACCGACTCAGGTATACCGCCGCCCGATTCAGAATTTAGCAGCTGCAACTCAGATAGCGAGTCTATCCAACCGTCCCCACGGAAGCTGGGAGAGGCTTGCAGCGGATCGAGATTTACTCCGAGCAGCAGGAGACGAGAACTCAGCCGTGTCGCGATCGCGCAACAGGATTCACGATCGATCCGTCGCTGCGAATCTTGTCGATCGGCTCACAGCCCCAGATCGCCTCCGCGGCGCAGAAGGGCGCGACAATCGGCGAGCGCATATGGAGACCGGGATGACAGCGCCGAGTGCCCTTTCCCCGAGGGAAGGGTCGTATGCTCCTCGGCGGCAAGATGACGATTTACGCTTCAATGATGGCGAAGAGTTCCAATGACCCTGTGGAACCAGGCTTTGACGCGATCCATTATCATGCAAGGCTTGGTCGGCCGAACAGAGCTCATCGAGGCGGACCGAGAGGGATGCACCCACCAGCGATCGAGTGCATGTCTCGGTCCGGAGTGTTTTAGCAGGCTATCGAGCGCATAATCCCCCAATTTCAGATTAGCAACAGAGTCAGCAAGTTCATCGGGGAATCCAAGCCCTGAAACTTGGCTTGAAGATTACCGAGTCGCTGTTCAGATTGGTGGCGGGAATGATGAGGTGGCCATGAAGCATTTGCCCCTCATGTTGGAAGGTTACGCGAGCATGGCTGAATCGGATACCTCATAGCAATATATATACTTGGGAAGATTTGTCCCGAGTGTTCGTCGAGACTTTGAAGGGACTTGCAAGTGACCAGCTGGTTTGACAGAGCTGCAAGTTTGTGTGCGAAGACCAATGAAACTCTCCGAGAGTACATTCAGAGGTGGATTACCTTGCACCATACCGTGGAAAATGTGTCCGACCATCGGCAGTTTCGCCTTCAAAGATGGCGTCAAAAGCAGAGAATTGAGTCTGAAGTTTGGTCGAACCGGGACATGACCCTGAGTCGAATGATGGAGATTGCTAGCAACACGCCAATGGCGAGGAAGAAGACCGACTCGAGCGGCAAGTACAAGCCAAGTCGATCGGAGAAGGGAAATTCGATCGGAAGCGAAGCGCAAAGCCGAGCCAGCAGCTCCTGGAGAGGCCCTGGCCGTAACTCAGGGGAAGTTCAAGGGGAAGCCAAAAGGATCCTGGAATCCTAAGAAAGTAAAAGACAAGGAAGGCAATGACGTGATGGATATGCCATGCCATATTCACACGAAGAAGGATGAAGAGGGCAACATCATCTACCCAAAACATACCACTCGCCAGTGTCGACTCCTGATCCAGCGGTTTGCCAGGAAAACAGTCTAAGGACAAGGGAAGGAGCCGACAAGGCCGGAGACAAAGAGGACAAAGGAGGAAGAATATCCGCATGTCAACTCCACTCGATGATCTTCGCAGATGTGGAAAGCAAAAGTCGATGAAAGTCATCAACGGGGAGGTGAACATGGTTGCCCCAGTAAAGCCAAGTTATGTGAAGTGGTCCCAGACACCCATCACATTCGACCAATCTGATCACCCGACTCACATTGCCACTCTGGGCGGCAAGCGTTAGTGGTCGATCCAATTGTCGAAGGCACTCGATCGACAAAAGTGCTTGATGGATGGTGGTAGTGGGCTGAATTTGTTATATGCGGATACATTGAAGGGATGGGCATTCCGATGTCCCGATTGAGCGCCAAAGAATATGAGTTTCCACGAGTCATACCAGGAAGAAGGCCAACTCACTCGCCAAATAGCCCCGGACGTGGTTTTGGTGATTCCAAGCACTTTCGCAAGGAAAAGTTGACCTTTGAGGTTGTGGATTTTCAGAGTGCATACCACGCCATTTTGGGAGGCCGCCTACGCATCGATTCATGGCTCGACCATGCTACGTGTACCTCAAACTGAAAATGCCAGACCCAAGGGAGTGATCATCATCACCGCGATCGGAAGAAGGCAGAAGAGTGCTTTCAGAAGGGCTCGAAGATTGCCGACTCCCAAGTGACAGCGGTCGAATTCGACGAATACATGCAAAACGCAGATCCGAGTGATTTGTTACGATCCAAGAAGCCAGCCACAGAGTCTGCATTCCAGTCGTCCGGTGAGACAAAGCCAGTCCATATTCATCCGACTGATCCCAATGCAGCCCCGACCCACATCTCCACAACACTCGACTCGAAATAGGAAGAAGCGCTCATCCAGTTCCTCCGTGAGAATCGACATTTCGCACGGAAGCCACCGACATGCCGTGTTCCCAGGGAACTGGCTGAGCATCGCCTCCGAGTCGACAAGTCAGCAAAACCAGTCAAAGAGCATCTTCGGCGGTCCGCCGTCCAGAAGAGAAAAGCTATTGGTGAAGAAGTGGCTCGACTGTTGGCGGCAGGATTTATTCGAGAGATATACCACTCCGAGTGGCTCGCTAATGTCGTCATGGTTCCCAAGAAGGACAACTCACTCCGCATGTGCATTGATTTTAAGCACATCAATCGGGCCTGCCCGAAGGATCATTTCCCTCTCCCCCGCATAGATCAAATTGTTGACTCGACCGCGGGGTGTGAGAGATTGTCTTTTCTAGATGCATATTCCGGGTATCATCAGATCCGTCTGTATGGACCCGATGAAATAAAAACAGCTTTCATCACTCCATTCGGGTGCTTCTGCTATATCACCATGCCATTCGCCTCAAGAATGCCGGAGCCACATTTATGCGAATGATTGAAGTGTCTTCTCCTCAAATCAGTCGAATGTGGAAGCGTATATGGATGATATCGCCGTTAAGTCGCGAAAAGGTTCCGACCTGCTTGCTGACCTCGCGAAACATTTGCCAACCTCCGAAGGTACGATATCAAGCTCAATCCGTCAAAGTGCACATTCGAGTTCCCGTGGAAAGTTACTCGGTTTTCGCTTCGAACGAGGAATCGACGCTAATCCGATAAGATCGGCACTATTCTCCGAATGAAACGCCTACGGCGAAAGTGCACGACGCCCGAAGCTTCTTGGATGCTTGGCCACATTAAGTCGATTCATCTCGACTCGGTGAAAAGCGCGCCTCTTTACCGATCGATGAAGAAGGCCGACAAGTTCGAGTGGACTCGTGGTTGATGCAGCGTTTGTCGAGCTAAAGCTCTGCTCTCCACCCACCGGTGCTTGCTGCTCCAATCAGCAAAGAGCCTCTGTTGCTTTATATTGCAGCCAATCGGACAAGTTGTCAAGACTGTGCTTACTGATCGGCGGGAAGAGGAAGGAAAGGCCTTCAAAGTTCAGCGCCCGGTGTATTATCTGTCTGAAGTCTTGACTCCATCCAAGCAGAGATATCCTCATTATCAGAAGCTTGTGTATGGTATATACATGACCACAAAGAAGGTTGCTCATTATTTCTCTGATCACTCTATCACGATCGTCGGCGATGCTCCTTTATCGAGATCCCGCACAATGTAGACGCAACCGGTCGAGTGGCGAAATGGGCGATTGAACTTCTTCCCTTGATATCAAATTCGAGGCAAAGAAAGCCATTAAGTCCTGTGCTATAGCGGATTTCCTTGCCGAGTGGATTGAACAACAGCAGCCAACCGAAGTTCACTCGGAGCATTGGACCATGTTCTTCGACGGCTCCAAGATGCTGAATGGTTCGTGTCTTTGGGGTTGTTCTAGTTTCCCCGAGGAGATAAGCTTAGGTATGTGCTCCAGATTCACTTTGATTCCTCCAACAATGAGGCAGAGTACGAGGCCCTCTTATATGGATTAGCATGGCCATCTCACTCGTGTCCGTCGCTTTGATGGTCTATGGCGACTCAGATCTAGTGGTCAATCAAGTGATGAAGGAGTGGGGCGTGAGAAGCCCAAATATGATCGGATATTGCAATGCAAAGGAGGAAGCTGGAAAAGAAGTTCGAGGGGTTGGAACTCCATCACATCCCTCGACTGAAAAATGAAGCAGCAGATGATCTGGCGAAGATAGGATCCAAAAGAGAAGCCATTCCGAGTGGTGTATTTTTGGAACATATACACACTCCGTCAGTCAAAGAAGATCCCTTCACAAAGGAAGCTCCACAACCCAAGAGTGCCACAGACTCGACTGAAGTTGAGGTCCCGGCAGTGGTCGACTTGGTCATGGAAGTTTTAGTGGTCACTCCCGATTGGACAATTCCATACATCGCGTATATTCTGAGAAAGGAACTCCCAGAAGATGAGGAAGAGGCTCGGCAGATCGTCCGTCGATCCAAAGCCTTTACTGTTATCCAAGGGCAGTTGTACAGAGAAAGCCCGACGGGAGTCGGACAGAAATGCATTACGCCAGAAGAAGGTCGAGTCATACTCAATGACATCCACTCGGGGACCTGTGGCCACCATGCGTCCTCTTGGACCATTGTAGCCAAAGCATACCGAGCCGGATTTTACTGGCCAAGAGCAAATGAGATAGCGAAAGAGATAGTGGACAAGTGCGAAGGATGCCAGCTCTACTCCAATATGTCACACAAGCCTGCGTCAGCCTTGAAGACCATTCCACTCGTCTGGCCTTTCGCAGTTTGGGGGTTGGACATGGTCGGTCCCTTGCGAACAGGTCGGAGTGGTTTCACGCATGTACTGGTAGCAGTCGACAAGTTCACCAAGTGGATTGAAGCTAAGCCAATCAAAAGTCTTGATGCCGGTACTGCTGTTTCCTTCATCAGAGAGCTGACGTTCAGATATGGGGTCCCGCACAGTATTATCACGGACAATGGGTCGAATTTTGACTCGGAAGAATTCAAGGATTTCTGCAACGCCCAAGGCACACGAGTCGACTACGCTTCAGTCGCCCATCCACAGTCGAATGGACAGGCAGAACGAGCCAACGGATTAATCCTCAAGGGTCTGAAGCCCCGACTGATGCGAGATCTCAAGCATGCGGCTGGAGCTTGGGTTGTGAACTCCTTCTGCTTTGGGGTTTGCGAACCACGCCTAATCGGTCGACCGAGAACTCCTTTCTTCTGGTCTATGGAGCGTAGCAGTCCTTCCGAGTGATCTCCTTCACAATGCTCCCGAATTGAACTTTACAATGAAGCGAAGCTGAGCAAGCGCGTCGGGATGCAAATCGACCTCCTAGAAGAGGAAAGGAAATGGCTCGATCCGCCGACCATTTACCAAAGAAGACTTGCGTCGCTTTGACGCCCGTAAATGTGAGAGGTCGAGCCTTCCAGGAAGGGGATCTGGTCCTTCGAGTGGATCAGCAGAAGCAACATAAGCTCGCTCCCTCCTGGGAAGGGCCCTTCATCGTCACAAAGGTTCTCCACAATGGGGCATATCGTCTCTACAACGTCGAACACAATATCGAAGAGCCCGAGCTTGGAACGCGGATCTGCTCCGCCCGTTTTATACTTAAAGTTTTTCACTCGGAAGAGTTGTAATAAAATACTTCTGTAGTTCATGGGCTTTGAAATAATAGTGTCATAATTCCTTCATAATTTTTGTCACTTTTTATTTTTTGGTCGAGTAAAATTTTCCCCCAGTGGGTGGCTTAGTCGCGAATCCGTTTCGCCTAAGTTTGTACAAATTCTACCGAGTGGTAAGCCAGACTTCCACTCGGAGGCTTAGCTGCGAATCCGTTTCGCCTAAGTAACAAAAAATCCTACCGAGTGGTAAGCCAGACTTCCACTCGGAGGCTTAGCTGCAGCTCAGTGCTCGCCTAATTTATTAAAAATCCTACCGAGTGGTAAGCCAGACTTCCACTCGGAGGCTTAGCTGCAGTTCAGTGCTCGCCTAAGTTATTAAAAATCCTACCGAGTGGTAAGCCAGACTTCCACTCGGAGGCTTAGCTGCAGCTCAGTGCTCGCCTAAGTTATTGAAAATCCTACCGAGTGGTAAGCCAGACTTCCACTCGGAGGCTTAGCTGCAGTCCAAGGACTCGCCTAAGTATAATGTGTACTAGCAAGGAAGACGAGGCGCAAGTCGACTGCGACCCTCTCCTCCGAGCTACACCATAAGTAACGTGTGTACCCGCAAGGAGGACGAGGTGCAAGTCGACTGCGACCCTCTCCTCCGAGCTACACCATAAGTATGATGTGCGTTATAAGGAAGACGAGGTGCAGGTCGATGCGACCCTCCTCCGAGCCACCACAAATACAACGGAAATCCTACCGAGTGAAGAGCAAACCTCTCACTCGGGGCTTAGCTGCAGCCCAGTGCTGCGCCTAAGGTATAAGAAATCCTACCGAGTGAAGAGCAAACCTCTCACTCGGGGCTTAGCTGCAGCCAGTGCTCGCCTAAGGTATAAGAAATCCTACCGAGTGAAGAGCAAACCTCTCACTCGGGGCTTAGCTGCAGCCCAGGTGCTCGCCTAAGGTATAAGAAATCCTACCGAGTGAAGAGCAAACCTCTCACTCGGGGCTTAGCTGCAGCCCAGTGCTCGCCTAAGGTATAAGAAATCCTATCGAGTGAAGAGCAAACCTCTCACTCGGGGCTTAGCTGCAGCCCGTGCTCGCCTAAGATATAAGAAATCCTACCAAGTGAAGAGCAAACCTCTCACTCGGGGGCTTAGCTGCAGCCCAGTGCTCGCCTAAGATATAAGAAATCCTACCGAGTGAAGAGCAAACCTCTCGCTCGGGGGCTTAGCTGCAGCCCAGTGCTCGCCTAAGATATAAGAAATCCTACCGAGTGAAGAGCAAACCTCTCACTCGGGGGCTTAGCTGCAGCCCAGTGCTCGCCTAAGGAATGAGTCGACTGCAGTGGGCATCTTGCTATTAACCTGCAAAGGGGCAATTCAAGCCAAAAGCAATCATATCCAAACATCCAATCCAAATTTAGGTCGATACCTAAAAGAACCGAGAGTGCTCAGGCACTAAGCCTGTTAAGGTTTTATCGGTTACAACTCCACTCGCATATACGAGGCAAATTTAAAGTCAAGGAAAGTTTTTTACCCCTCCTGTGGAGGGCTGGATGGAGCAACGAACTCGTCGAGGTCAATACCATCTGCAATCCGTGTGGCAGCAGCGATGAAAGTCTCCATGAAGGACCTGAAGTCATGTTTTTTGGTGTTGGCCACTCGGAGAGCCGCCAGCTTATCCTCTCGGGCATCCTTGCAATGGACTCGTGCCAGACACAGGGCGACATCTGCGCCACACCGAGCCGAAGACTTCTTCCACTCTTGCACTCGGTCAGGGACGGCGTTCAGTCGAGCCACCAACGACTCGAGGTCATTTTGGAGTGTCTCCCTGGGCCAGAGCGTCGAGTCGATGCGGGATGTAGCAACCTTCAGTCTTGCGAGATAATCCACGACGGCAGCAACACGGGACTCCAGTCGGAAGATGTTCATGGCAGTTTCATCATTCACCGGAGAATTGACAGGGTCAAGGTTCGTCTCCAGCTGGCTGGTTTCTTCTTCAAAGTTGCGACAGAACTCTGCAAAGACAAAACCCCGAATCAAGAAAATAGTCGAATGGGAACATAACAGTTGGAAGAATTGGTCGAGTGAAGAAGATTACCTTCGAGCATAAGGAACAATTTTTTAGCAAGACCACTCAAGAAGCCTTCCAGGTCATTCCTCTTCCCGGTCATCTGGTTGATCTTTTCATCGAGTAGTCTTGTCGACTTTCAACGATCAACATCCTTGGTGGCAATGGCCGAGCAGCCTTCAGATTGGTGTTGTCTGTTTGAGCTTGGTGACCGAGGCTAACTTATCATCACGAGCTTGATCTTCTCGAGACAGCTCAAGTTCATTCTTCCTCTGGGCCTCCTTTACCTTGCACATGAATTACAAAAAGTCAGGTTTGAAGCAAATGAGGGGAGAAAAGAGTCGTCGAAGTCTCACCAAACATACCTTTGGTCTCCTCCTTTGCCTTCATCAGATTCTCCTGCACTAGCTTCAAGTCCAACTCGAGCTGAATATGCTTCTGCTCCAGTTCAGTATAGCGCGTCGCAAGATCGCAGGATTTCTACGAAGAGTTAATCGATAAAATGTCAGAGATGATCCACTTCCGAGTGAATAAAGAACAATAATGCGTTTCTAAGACTACAGTCGAATGCAAGCATTCGACCGTAGTCTCGGGGACTACACCCAGTGGGTGCACTCAGCGTGCCCCCACTGGTCTTATTCAAGACAGAGTCGACCAGTCGACCAAAAAAAAAAGAGAGAGTCGACCAGTCGACCAAAACTTCTTCAGACTGTAATCAACTGCCAGCAGTCGACCACAGTCTCGGGGACTACACCCAGTGGGTGCACTCAGCGTGCCCCCACTGGTCTTAGAAACCCATTCGTTTCATTTGAGTGATGATCAATATTTACTTATGAAGCCTAAGACCGACTGCCAGCAGTCGACCTTAGCCTTGGGGACTACACCCAGCGGGTGCACTCAGCGTGCCCCCGCTAACACGGAGTTTTTACCAACACACCCACTGGGTGACTGCTATGAATTCCAGAAAGAAAAGTTTTGATAACATATCCTATGAGCAACAGCGGTGGTCGATCGACCAACATTGCTCAAGGGCGGAGCTGGCGTCGAAGCTGCTTGGCTCGCATCCCGAACGATCTTCACTGCTCCATCATGATCCCTGCTTGACGGATCGCCTCCTCGGCAGAGACTAGCCTGGTCCTCCGGGCGTGGTGCGTGGCGAAGATCGAAGGCTGCCCGGCACTTTCGACGAAGTGGGCGAGCACTCGTCAACGGCACCGCGAAGACACGGTGTGTCGAGTCTTGACCTCCCCTTCCGTCGCAATGGTTTGGGCGCCATCACACCTTGGGCTGCTTGGCGATAGATGCCTTCCTGCTCCTCCTAGTCCTCAATGGTTCTTCATCCTCATCATCGCTGCGTCGGAAGGGTGATAATGTCATTGGTTGGAGCTTCAGAAAAGGTCATAGTCAGAAATTATGCATCGATCGACCAAGAACAAGATTTAAAGTTGCGATGCACGGGATTTGAAGTCGCCGTCCTCCATCTCATGGTCCTCGGCCTTGCACGAGGTTTCGAAGTCGCAGACCGAAGTTCCAAAGAATCGATTGACCAGTTCAAGTATCAACCAGAGACAAATTTATGCGAACAAGAAGACTTGGGTGATTTGTTTACCCCGATATGGTGGGGATGGTCACTTTCATTTTTGGCAAAGGTTTGGTTGGCTTCATGGAGCTACCTTCGATCGCTTGGCGCCTTCTCGATCGGCACCGGAGAAGCGGTCCGAGGGAGTTTAATCGATCACGAGGCGATCGCAACTCCCTTACCGCGTTCGGTCGAAGGGTCGTGCACAAGTTTTGACCGCCTTTCCGAGCGCGGTGGTGCAACCTCCTCCTCTTCATCCTCGTCATCATCATCCTCGTCATCATCATCATCGTCGACGTCATCGTCTGCAGCGTCTGAATCCCACTCTTCCTGGCTCTCGCTTCGCTGGCTTCCCCCTCCTCAATCGGTCTGAGCGCCATTGGGCATTGAGTATAGCTCGGTAAGGGCCTGAAAATATCAAAAGCAGAGCTCACCGACCAAATCACGTAAACACATTCGACGGAGATACAATGGAAAACAGAGCAAATGTACCTTTTCCGAACGCTGTTGTGGTCAAGTGGGAAATCCTCCGGGATCCGCGAGGTTGTCCTTGTTCCCATGATCGCGCCATCCATCTTTCCACTATGGCATCGCCGACCGCCTCGGGTGGACGCGAGTCTCGCCTTCGGTGCCTTGATACAGCCACATGCAAAGGCTCGAATCAAGAGGCTGGATTCGCCTCCGAAGAAAAACCTCCAAGAGGTCCATGCCAGTCACGCCATCCCGAACCAGCTGCACCACGCGATCCATCAACATCTTCACCTCAGCTCTCTCCTCTGGAACCACCTTCAGGGAGGAGGGTCTGTTCACTCGACTCATGGTGAATGCAGGAAGACCAGTCGACTGTCCCGGCGTCGTCTCATTCCGGCAGTAGAACCAGGTCGACTGCCAGCCCTGACCGACTCGGGAAAAGACATAGCTGGGAAGGTGCTCTTATTCCTCAATTGGACCCCAAGGCCACCGCACATCTGAACTACTTGGGTCTTCTCGTCACTGGGCTTGCCTTCTTCACGATCTGAGAGCGGCATGTGAAGATATACTTGAACAAACCCCAAAGGCGGTCGACAGCCCGGAAGTTTTCTTTAGACATAGACACAAACGCAGCAAGATACGCGATGGAGTTTGGAGTAAAATGGTGGAGCTGGGCTCAAGAAATTCAGAAAACCCGGAAGAAAACACTCGGCGGCAGCGAAAATCCTCGATCGACATGGGTGGCGAGGAGCACGACTCACCCTCTTCGGCCGAGGCTGCCACTCGCCAGAAGCCTCGCGGCGCCGTGGGATCAACCCGTCGTTAGCCATATCGAGAGATCCTTCTCCCGATGGTCGATGGATCCAATCTCCTGGACCCAGCCCTTCGCAAGTTGGATCTCGACGAGAACCACCGCTGGTAGATATCCCTTCGCTTCTCGGCCGCCGACGCCTTCTCCGCG
Organism: Aegilops speltoides; assembly: GCA_021437245.1. Taxonomy (NCBI): domain Eukaryota; kingdom Viridiplantae; phylum Streptophyta; class Magnoliopsida; order Poales; family Poaceae; genus Aegilops; species Aegilops speltoides. Next base: position 26,708 of record JAHHZJ010000289.1, on the reverse strand, counting down.
CCGACGCCTTCTTCAGACGCTTCCAACACCGCCGTCTTCTCTTTGCCCATGGTTGCGGCGGAATGCGCAGGAGAGAAGGTAGCAGGAGCAGCAGCGTTGCGAGGGCGGAGACGAAGAGAGCAGAGGAGGAAGAACGGGTATTGTGGTGAAGCCTCGCGAGTCGCATTTATAGTAATCGCATTTAACAATCCAATCATATCCCAACAGTTGCACTTTGCACGATACATGGCGGAAAAAGCGGCGCAGAAATCGAGCGTCCTGTTATGTCCCATCCGAACGCCGAGATCCGTTCGCCACAAGGCTTCCCCAAATTTCGTATCCCGCGAGATCCGTGAGCGACATATCGGTCTGTCAAGTGCGAGATTTCCTGCGATCCGCTGCTCGGGAATGGCAAAGTAAAAGAAGGTCACTCGACTAAAGAACAAGAATGGATCGAGTCGACTGAAGAAAAGTCGCTTGTCATCAACGGAGAAGATCTTGATCCAAGACAATACTCGGCCAGTATGCAAAAGACAATCGGAAACAATGTCAACTCCTCCTTCACTCAAGCCTCAATCCATTCGGGGGCTAATGATGGATTCATGTACCTAGGGTAGGATCATAGGCCTGACCTAAACGTCCTACCCTAGGACACTCTTAGAAGACATCATCTTCCAAATGACCGAGAGGACCCACTGACCGGATGCGAAGGACTCGACCATGGAAGACTCACTTTCGACCATGAAGACTCACTCGACCGCCGAAGGTCGAAGGCACTCCGTGGCGCAGCGGCTTGCTATTGAATAGACTTAATGATAATCAAGGCACTTATGAGGGCGCACACGAACGCCTGTGCTTTATGTACTTTAACCTCTCCATTATGTGGGTTGGCAGGGGTCTTGGCGCACTCTATATAAGCCACCCTCCTCCACAGGTAGAGGGGTTCGCACTCTTGTAGTATTCATATCCATAATCCACTCGACCGCCTCAGGGCTCCGAGACGTAGGGCTGTTACTTCTTCCGAGAAGGGCCTGAACTCGTACATCGCTTGTCTTCACAACTACTCCATAGCTAGGACATCACCTCTCCTTACCTACCCCCTATTCTACTGTCAGACCTAGAACCACGACACCGGGCGCCTTGCCCGTGGGCATTTTCTTAACAGCAATCCAAATTTCCTCCTCGGTGAACGGATCATCCAAGGGCAGCAAGTCGAAGTGACGATTGTTGAAGCTCTCAAGGTTGATGGAATGCTCGCGGGGAGGGGAGGATCCAATGGTTGCCGAGAAGTGGGAGAACGCCAATTTGACCATGCCAATGTCGTCGCTGACAAAGGCGCCCTCGTGATGCAGCCCGAGGATGCGACTCTTCTGATGACGGTGCACGGCATGCAGTTTAGTGAAGGCCGTGTTAGTGTCGCCCTCCTTTAGCCAGGTAAAACGAGCACGCTCACGCGTGAGTGAGCGGTCTAGAGAAGCGAGGCCGAGGTACTTGCGCTTAAGCTCACTACGGAGCCAAGCCTCTGTCGCAGAGAGGGGTCGGTGATCCTGGGCCACGTCGAGCCGGTAGATGAGCTCACGGGAGACGATGAGTTGTAGGGAGATGCTGCCTGTGGTGCGAGCGCTCCAGCTCCGTAACGCACGGGCTGTGGCTTTGAGCCTGCCATATATACGCCGGAAAGGGTCCGGGTCCGGGGCTTCAGAGTTCCAGGCGTCGGAGACGGTTTGGTGAAAGCCATCAAGTTTAGTCCAGAATCTCTCGAAACGGAAACGAGGACGCCCGTGGGCACGCGGCACGCAGTCGAGAATAAGAGGACAGTGATCCGATGCCGCGGAGGCCAGGCAGTGGAGGAGGTGATGGGGGTTGGAAGTCTCCCAGGTTGGGGTGCAAAGGACTCGGTCGTTGCGCACGAGGGTAGGGTTTTCCTGCTCATTCGACCAAGTATATCTTCTGCCATGGAGGTAGATGTCGCGAAGGGTAGAATCAGAGATGAAGCGCCGGAAGCGGTTCATGGACCGGTGGTTGACGCGGCCGTTATTCTTATCCGCGTGAGAGGTAATCATGTTAAAGTCTCCACCAATGAGCCATGGCCCGGCAATGGAGTCCCGGAGGTCATGAAGCTCGGCTAAGAACGCGAGCTTGTCCGGCTCGGATTGCGGCCCGTAAACGCACGTAAGCCACCATGTGTTAGACCCAGATAGGGAGGAGACGGTGGCAGATACATGGTAAGTGCCAATGGTGCGGTTGGCAAGGGCAATCTGATCCGCGCGCCAAGCAATGAGGATGCCGCCACGCGTCCCGTCGGCGGGAAGGAAATAGAAGTCCAGGAATTGGTTGCCAAGCGTCTCAAAGACGAGTGTGGGAGTGACAACGGCTAGTTTGGTCTCTTGCAGACAAACGATGAGGGGGGAGGCTGAGGAGATGACCGTTCAGACGGCAGTGCGTTTGGCTTTGCTATTGAGGCCACGCACATTCCAGAAAACAAGTTTATTGCAATTATCCATGGAGAGATGGGGGGCGCGGGGAGCGGCACTAGTACAAGAACTAGGCCGCGGTGAGGAGAGGCTGGCCCAAGGCGCAGCCCGCGATCAGGTCTCGCGGCACGTTCCAGCCGAAGAAGTCTGCGAAGGCGAGCACGACGTCAATGGCGAGTGGATGATCGAAGAGCTTGGAGTACTTGGCGAGGATCTCAGCGGAGAGCGTCTCATTCTCTTTGAGCAGTCCCAGCTTGCGCAAAAGGACCCGTTTGGCCTTGGTCTCGGAATCGAATCCTCCGTCCTGCTGCGCAATGCGCCCGCTGCGCCGAGGGGTGAAGTTGGGTGGGATGTCGCCGCGCCTGTGTTTAGGAGCTGGAGTGGGAAGGATGGGCGCAGTCTCCACATGCAAGTCCTGGATGTAGTCAAGGACGTGGTGAGGAACAACACAGGAGGCGGTTCCATTCGACGTGCATGGCGGTAGTTGCATGGGCGAAGCCGGATTGTCTCCACGTGGGGTTGCCCCACTGGGCACGGGAGCGGAGAGACCGCCCGCGCTGGGAGGTTGCATGATCGCTGGTTGGCCATCCAGGATCTGGGAATCCGCAGCGGGGCCGGGTGGTGTGCAGGCGACAGCTGCAGGTGCCAGGCCAATGGCAGGTGTGTCGATCTCCTGTAGTGGGGTGTCAGAGGCGGGTGGGTCCGCCTGGGCGTCCTCGGGGTCCAGAAAAGGCGACTCGAAGCCCGGGGAAGAGGGGTTGGGAAGCAGCAATGACAACACTGGGGAGGGGCGGAATCTTCCGGATTGGCCGCATGCAGGGGACCGTTGGGGGTCTGAGCAGCCTCCAGAAGGAACTGTGGATCCGATGCAGGGGGCGGTGGGCGGGCCCGTGGCGGGGTCACGGGCAGCCAGGTGTGCAGTCAAAGGCGGATTTTGAATGTCGGGGACCCTGGTCAGCGCAGGGATAGGGTTGGTGGTGGCCGGCACCGTCTCAGGTGTGATGCAAGGCTGCAGGATGGCAAGGGGGTCCACCAGCGGCGGCGCGAGCCTGGTGCGGACCGGAGCGCGATGCGGCACCCTGCCGGTGGCTGGGCAGGGGCCCTGGACCCCATGCCACTCCCGATGCAGAGGCGGTGGCACACGGCGGCGATGGCCGGAGGAGCCACGGCCAGGGGAACGGTGAGCCTGCTTGCTTCCGGATGAATGCGGAAAATCATGGCGGCGTGGCCAGGCGTCCGGGCAAGGAGGGGAGCCACGGTCGAAGGCGTCGGCGTCGCCGTTAGATGGCGGCGGTGGTGACGGCGGCGGTGATGGGAAGCGGTAGTCGGCAGAACGGCGGACGTGGATGGACACCGGGAAACGCATGGCCAGAAGCGCAAAACGCTCAACGCGGTCAGGGTCAGCCCCGGCAAACTCATCCGGCTCCTCGAGCAGCAGTTCAGAGGTGCGGGGGATCCCATCCAGGTTCGTCGTCCAAGCCTCGAGCTTGAAGACGGAGAGATCACTGCCGTCTGCAGTTGCAGGATCAAGGCGGCCAACCATGCAGAATGGGGAGAGGAGCTGGACAGCCGACGAGATATCCCAGCCATGCTCCAGAATGCCATAGATTTCGATATCCACGTGGATGCGCATGCTGAGCGGCTCAGCGCCGGCAAGGCGGCTCCATGGCTGGAAGATCAGGCGGAAGTTGGGGCCGCGAACAGGGGCCATGGCCACACGAGCCCGGGTGGCCGGGTCGGAGAAGCGGAGGAGGAATTCCTCGCTACGGGTGGGGTGGACGGAGAACTCGTTTGGACCAAGCTGAAGGCTAGAACGCAGGGCGTCGGCGACGTCCGCTGCGGACACGCCAGAGCGGCGACCAGCAACCGAGGCGACCAAGGCCAAGCCAAGGGCGCGCTCTGCCGTCGATGCACGCAGACCGGGGCACGAAGCAGACCGCCCCCACAGGCCGAAGTGAAGGGTGTCCCGACATCGTGGCGATCTCGCGCGATGCGGGCGCAGGAGGGGTGGCCGACGGGGACGGAGTAGCGGTGGCAGGGGACGGCGCCGTGGAGGAAGACGGCAGGGAACCTGACCCGGAAGTCACGGGCTGGCAGGGGCCTGCCACACTGGACGTCGAGGAGTTCGATGGCCGGGGAGGAGACACGCGGACGCTTGGGGGCCGGAGGGGGCGTCGGAGGGGGGCGGGGAAGGCCGAGGGGCGGTGCAGTTCCGGGCGATGTGGCCAAAGAAGCGGCAACGCACGTCCCGGCGACATTACGCGCGTGGGTGGTCACCGTAGCACCGAGGGCAGACGCCCGGGGGCGGGGGCGGTGGCAGGGCCCGGCGCGTGCCAGGGTCGCGACGAGGGCGTCGGTGGCGGCACGGGGAGCGGAGCCTTCGTCCACCCGTGGAGAACATCCAGCCCTCGCCAGGGGCGGGCTCGCCGTGGGCGGCGTCGTGCGCCACCCGATGGATCCCAGAGCGGGGGACGCAGCGAGCGGCCGATGACGCCAGGGGAAGAGGCGGAGGCGACGGAGAGGCAGGCGGGGGGGTGGGGGGGCGACGCAAAGAACGTCGCGGTAGGATGGGGCTTCAGATCCCGCGGAGGAGGGGCTCAACTCGAGCCAGCACAGCTCCCGAGTCCGGCCATGAGCGGAGGGCGGCGGGGTGGCCATCAGGCGGTGGGCAACGGTGCCGGAGTGGCAGCCGGCGCGAGCTGGTGGGCGCCGGGGCCAGAGTGGCCGGCGGCACAGCGAAGCGGAGCAGAGCGCAGGAGCAGCGCAGGAAACTAGAAAAAACATTTGTCGACCTTGAGCGAGAGCCGACCAGCCGAGCATTTGTAGCTCCCACGTCCAGAGTGTGCATATATTCTTCCACAGCCAAACAATACGCCCTTCTCACGAAGAAAATTCCATAATAATCCGAGTGTCATGCAGCAAAGTCCTCCTCGATCCAGCCTTAGAGCATCTTCAATAAAAGATGCAAATTTGAAGATATAAAATATGAGACATAAAAAATACATCTTAAAAGGAATGCTTTTTACATCTAAAAGAGAAGCAACTTCAACAGATGATGTATATTGAAGATGTAAAAGAACAACTGCAACAGACAATGCAAAGTGGAAATGTAAAAAGCTGCGATAGTCGCGGGGACGTTGTACAACTACTGTACAACCGCATAAATTAAAATAAAGCATCCCAAAAAACAACTTAAAAGATTCACATGTCCACAATATCAAAAATTATTACATAATTAATCAAATCTGCAAGATCAAATGCAACACAAATAAAACAAAGTTTTGCACAGTACAACAAACAAATAATGAAAATATGCGGCTCTTTTGCCATGCCATTTTTAATACTCCTCCATCAAATCCTTCTGAAGTTGATCGTGCACATCAGAGTCTCTAATTTCATTGTACACCTTCTTATGGACATTCTGAAACAGCGTCAGAAGTACCTCTCTAGAAAAACGGGTGGTGAACCAAAATAGTTGCGCATGAACCTCTTGTGCACCTCAACCCGTTCTCTCTCGATGAACTCACGGTCATACACGGAACCGCAGTGCTTTGGCTTCTTCCTCTTGGGCATGGCCACTAGCATACCAATGTCCTCTTCTTCAATAAAATCATATTCCTCATCCGACGAGGAATCGTCCACGAAAGTGGAGTTGCACAAGCTCATCTACAATGCGGAAAATCACCGTCAAACTACCTCTCCAACCCCAATAAAAAAACTTCAAGTTTGCTCGATTTTTTACCTTGGGGGAATTTCTCGAACACCTTGCTTGCAGGGTTGAAGAAATTGGCCGGCTGCGGATTGGGTAGCCATTCAACAGTGGCTTGTGCGGGCGGCGGCAACAGCTCGATGGAGGAGACGACCGCAGCCATACAGAAAAGAAGGCGGGACCGTGCCGTGGAGGCGATTACGGTAGCCGGACCTCCGATGAAGCTTCGATTCGAAGCGGCGGCCAAAATCGAATCGAGGGATGCGAAGGACAGTCGGCGCTACTCAAGCGAGGCAGGCAGAGTCAAGGCGGGGCGGGCAGCGGCGGCGTCGATTTGGGCAAATCGGCCGATGGCGGAGCAGGCGGCAAGCTGTCAGGCGGAAAGGACATGAAGGTAGTTGGGCGGTTGTCGCACAGCCTCCACTTTACATCTCCTAGAGGTGGAGATGCGAATTTGCATCTCAAAGTGTTGTGTTTTACATTTACATATCTCCAGGACGCGGAGATGTAATTTTATTCTGCATCTACGTCATCTGTTGGAGAGGGGTTTTGGAGCCTCGAAGATGCAAAAGTTAGCTATTTTTGCATCTACATCATCTGTTGAAGAGGGGTTTTGGAGCCTCAGAGATGCAAAAATTAGCTACTTTTGCATCTACATCATTTATTACAGATGCTCTTAGAGGTTGATGCCGTCAATTTTGTGCTGAAATACTATAAAAATAGTTTATGAACAATAATTACTAAGAGTCCGGAAAAAATACACATAAGAGCTGAAAATAAAAACATTGACACATGGTTGAAAACTATAAAAAAAAAACTTGTAGCTCCCACGCCAAACAATACGTGTTTTCCACGAAGAAAATTCCATGATTATCCAAGTGCCATGCAGCAAAATCCTCCTCGATCCGGCCTTAGAGGTTGACGCCGTCAGTTGGAAGAAAATGGTGTGGAAATACAATAGACAAATTTTATCGGCAATAATTACTATATTATATGTAAGAGTTGGAAATTTCATGATTATCCAAATGTCATGCAATAAAGTCCTCCTCAATCCGGTCTTAGAGGTTGATGCCGTTAGTTGGAAAGAAAATGGTGCGGAAATACAATAGGCAAAGTTTATCAGCAATAATTATCACTCCCTCCGTTTCTAAATATAAGTCCTTTTAGAGATTTCAATGCGGACTACATATGGATATATATAGACGCACTTTTAGAGTGTAGATTCACTCGTTTTACTCCGTATATAGTCCTTAGTGGAATCTTAGTGGAATCTCTAGAAAGACTCATATTTAGGAACAGAAGAAGTATATCCTTCCCAAAATATAAGGCGCGCTTTGATGCACAACTTTGACCACTAATATATATCATAGTATATGGATTGAACATGTATAAATGACATCGCTGTATTTGTTTTGTAAAGCAATTTTATTTCATATGTATGTATAATAATTTTATAGACATATAATACATAAAAAATATAGTCAAAGTTGTGCAACGAAGACCAGAAAAGTCAAACCGTGCCTTATATTTTGGGAAGGAGGGAGTATATATATAAGAGCTAGGGGAAAAAGGCATGTAAGAGCTGAAATATAAAAAAAAACATGGACGCAGGGTTCAAAAACTAAAAAAAAAGCCATATGCTAATGTCTAGCACAACCTTCCATGGGTACACTATTTATTCTCTTTTTGTGTGGGCACGCGGCTTTGGGGATTTTTCGGCTCTGGCCTCTTTGGGCACTAAAGGCCTCTTTTCTTTTCTTTTTTTCCTTGGGCTCCTCTTTTTCTTCTTTTTTGGCACAAAGGCCTCTTCCTTTTTTTTCTTGGGCCTCTTTTCTCTCTTTTACTGGGCTCCAAGCCCTCTTTTTTTTTTCTCAGTCTGTTGTCCCCGTGGAGGTGATACCACGATAGCCAACGCAGTATATAAACTGGAGGAGCCGACCCACGACGGGCGATGTGGGACTAATCAAAGCCCGTGCGTTCTCTCGCCCGCATGGCCACGACAGAGCCCGTGCGTTCTCTCGCCCGCATGGGCCGGTGCGCACGCACGCGAGCGACCGAGACCCAACCGAGGTTTCAGCGGAATAAAAATCCCCGCACGCACGCACGCACGGGATCACCTGAAGAAAAAAAAAGTACGTACGGGAGGGCTAAACACCAAGATCGAGAGATCGAACGCCCGACCTCGCATTATCCATTCATTCATCCATCCGTCATCCGTGTCGTTTCAAAACATATCATTTCCGGTTCCCGTTAAACGTATCATTCTCCAAAACTATCTGGCATGTCTACCTCCCGTCGCTTTCCGGCGAAATCACATCTCCGCCGTCCTCCACCTCTGCGAACACTCCTAACTGCACTCTAGGCCATTGGCAGAGAAACCATCTTCTTCTCATTCTTGTTGGAAGAGAGAAGTCCGCATTGGCCCCCTATACTTGAGTTGTCACAAGCTCAAACTCGCGAAGAACCGAATTCCTTCTCAAAAAATAGTTAGCCGAGACCCGCTCCCCCGCCCCCGCGTTGCTCCCGTGGAGCGGCTCGGGCGGAAACCCCAGCCGCCGCCCCCTCCACCCCCTCCCTCCCCTGCCGCCGCCGGCACACGTCGCTGGGCAAAGCCTCGGCGGCGGCGGGTCTCGCTCCTCGCGCGGTTGTCGGCTCTCTCGTGCGAGATCCGCGGCGTTTTGGGCGCTTCGGTGGTGGTGCGTGCGTGGCGGCCATCGACTACTCCCGGCAGTGCTTCGTTCTGCGGCCGCCCCGCGCCCACGGCTGCGGGTGGTCCGCGTTAGGGGCCTCTGCGCGTGCGGGGTGGTTCTCAGCGGCGGCGCCCATTGGGCTCGCCCGGATCTGTCATCGCTGGGCGTGCATGGCGTGCGCGCGTGCGAATCCGCCGGTCCGACTCGGATCCATTGTGGGTGCCCGTGCCTCTTCTCTCTGAAGTCGGGCTTCCCTATCGCTGCTCTGCGAGGCGCGGTGGTGCTTGATGGTGGCCTTGGGCTTCCGGTGTGGTGTAGGCGGCGTGGTGCCGGCGACGCCATTGGTCAGCTCTTCTATCATCTATCGGCCTGTTGCGTTTGCACCGGTCGGCGGGTCCTTGGCAGGCAGATGGCGGCCATGGATGCGGCTTGCTCTCCACGTGGGGTGCAGCCGTGGACGGTCGGAGAGGTCCCCCGTGTCTTGTTGTCAGTCTGGATGGACGCTTGTCCGTCGGGTTGCCGAGCTTCATGGCTTCGCTGTGGCGGCCATGGATGCGGCTTCCTCCCACCCGGGAGGGCGGTGGCTTGGGGCTGACCGTCTTTCCTTCCTGACGGGTTCTCATTCTCGTTGGTGTTCTTATGGGTCCTGCTCGAGTGCTCCTTCGTGTGTCTCTGCTAGGCGGTGCCCGGCGACCTCACCAGTGGCACACAGGTGCCGTGGCGCCGTCTTGTCCTCGCGTGACCTTTCGACTGCACCCCCACGGTACAGGTGGTGTCGCAGCGTTGTGTAGTCTCGGAAGCGTGTCGTCTTCGATTGCGTCGACGGTACAGTGTCTTGGTTGGGTCTGCCAGGCGATGCCCTTCGACTTCGCCGGTGGCACACAGGTGCCGTGGCGCCGTCTCGGCCTTGCGTGTCCTTTCAAATGTACCCCACAACACAGGTGGTGTCGCGGCGTTATGCAGTCTCGGTGCGCGATGCCCTTCGATGGCGTCGACGGTGCAGTGTCTTGGCTTGGTCTCGGTTGGCCTATGCCGTTCGACTACACCGGTGGTGCTTTTGTTTGTGTTGTGTTGTGTTTTCCCTCTTTGTTCCCCCTGTGAGGTGTTTTGTCGGTGCTTGTTGTTTTCTTTTATCTCTTCTCCTCCCGTGTCCCCTGTATCTCTGGTTCACTTGAACCCATCTTGCAACAGGCTGCAAAGCCTCATAGGCAAATGAATACAATTCAGTGGGGAGCCCCCCTCCCCCCCCCAAAAAAAAACAAAAATCACCCCCACCCCCAACCCAGTTAAACTGGCTTTCAGTCTAGTTTTCTTCAAAACAACTCCACATGACATCCAACACAGGAGATGTAGCCGGTTGAAGGATGAAATACCAGGAGCTCGGAACCGGTGAGAAGAACAGGTCACGTCATGGGGAGTTCAGACGAGCAAGAGAGCTGGGAAAGCACAACCGTGAGCGGCGAGCAGCAGCGGGCCGACGTCACCAAACACAGGAGCAGTGGCGGCAGGGTGTGCAAGGATGAGTGGGAGAGGTTAGGAAGTGCCGCCGCTCACGACAGGCAGATGTATGAGCACCAGCGGCAACAAGTTGCCTCTTAACCAGGGCATGGGCTGGAAAGAATCATGGCTGGCAGAGAGAGGGATAGGAGAAAGAAGAAAAGAGAACCGAGATCAAAATCGGTCTAAGAAGGTTAGGGGGGAGATTTAGACGGTTAAGCAAGTTCGAGGTTGTGGTTTGGACCACCTGCACTGTAGGCCATTAGCGGAGAAACTGGTGCAAGCTACGAGAATCATCTTCTTCTCATCATAGCAGTACTTCTCATTGCTGTTGAAAAACATCTCTCGGATGATGAACAGAATACCTTTTGCTGGCAAGTACACAAACCCTTCTGGAACATCCCCGGGTCGTTGTTGTAGTTCATCCCAAACCGCAGAAAGAGCAAATCATTCTTGTCAGTTGATAATATTCCCTTCAGAGAAAACACTACAGTTAGAGACTCTAGATAATAGAAGAATTGAATGGGATGTTAGATAATGTGGATGATGACATAAGACCTTCAGTATCTCATGATCTCCGTATTTGCCTTTTCCGGACTTCACTAGCATCGAAAAGCATGTTTGTACTGGTTTCTGTTGTGGCCTGTGAATAAGTATTCGTCACGGCATACTGCTAAACAAGCAATAAATTTAAAGCATGCATACTACTGAAGTTGAACAGTTAAATTCAGATGTTACATGCCAGTTGACAAGTTCCTAAATTGTCACGGCCCGGCTGATTGCCGCGCAGGTTGTATTCGTGGTTGGTAGGAGGACGAGGGCGAGGCCTTCGCTTGCCTATGGTTGGAGAAGGGGGTGAGGAGGGGCGCCGTGGCGCAGGAGCAAGGGAGGAGAGGTTGTAGGATATTCTCTGCTTGCGTTTATTGATCCAAGGGCTGGCTATATATAGCCTAATTACAAGACCAGACTAAGACTCCTATTACAATTGGGTGTTGGCAGGGTAACCTTCTTCGGGACTAAACCTTTCCAACTAATACCCAGACTCCTAATCTGAAAAGACTATAATTAAACTAGGACATATCTTTAGGCAGGTGCAGGGCCGGCCCGCGCAGGTCCCTTGCGCCTATAAGGCTGGCCCCACATGACAATACTTACAATTAATTGAAGATGTGCTCTTTTAGGAGGAATAACTCACATTCTGCTTGTCTCCATGACAAATAATCACGAAGAATCTTAGGTTTTGGGTAATATAGAACCTCTGCTTCAAACTGTGCTGGCTGCAGTGTTCTTTATTTGGGAAATATTCTTTCCACTTCATCATGTCAAAAGAAGTGAGACATGATGAACATGAAGAAAGGATTAATCTGCAAAAGAAGTCATATATGTTATCAAAGGCTTGACCAGTTGAAAACACGTGGTGTAGAAATTAATAAAACTAAATAAGTACTACCTCTGTAACAAAATAGAAGACGTTTTTAACAATTGTACATGAAACAAAAAATGTCCTATATTTTATTACAGAGGGAGTACCTCTCATCTCTCTGATATAATTCAGTGTTCTCCAGGAACACAAAGCTGCAGCAATAACAAAGTAAATACGATCATTTGCAACAAATGCACAGGTTTGCCATCCAACAAACATAAAAACACCTGCTGAAATTAAGTGTCCCAGGTTCACATTTACAGCTTCATTGGATGGTTAACTTATTACGGTTTTAACAAGATATCTTATCATTCCAATAAATTCAATCAAATCACTTCTGCTGATGAGAAGAGGGAATTTGTGCCATGCAGAAACACATGTCTTTTTCATAGATTTCTCCTTGCAAAAACAGTGATTCTGACGGGGTATATCCTACCTGTACTAGTTGCTAAAACCATAGCCAAAGATGACATCAGGTAATCGCTCCATCATCAGAGAAGCAGAAGCGTTAATCAATTTTAGAGCACTCTCGTCATTCGGCTTGTCAAATGAATGGGATCAGCTAGAATCAGGAAAAAAAACTTGAACAGCAAGACAATACAACTATCTAAATGGCATTGGAGCATGCATTTCAATAAATAGGAAACTAGGGGTCCTCACAGACCAGATCTATATGTTTGAACTTAGAAGGGCCCTGTAACAACATATTTTGTTGATAAATGAAGCGACATTTCGATTCGACACTAGCTTGTAATACTTGCCGAAGTACCAATTTACACATTTTTTGTTGTGAGTATGGAATCAGTCAGTTTGTTGCTTATTTTGCCACTGAATTATCTTTTCCCAAAGCCATCTGGGATAATGACGTGGAAGCTTTCAATTTTATTTTTCCAGGGGATTATATGCCCTATTTTAGTTCGGCATAGATCATACACCCTTGTTTTCTTTGCCTTCTTGGTCATCTGCCATGTCTAATTATTGAATAATTTCAAAATTCTGAGCCTAGTAATGCCACGTGAAATGAAGGTCTAGCCCCTTGGTAAACTTGCCATTTCTCAAAACTCTGCATATCTCTACAGAACCAACCATCCCGACATGCTCGCCCATTCGACAGAGCGAGCACCGTCTCATACAGGATGGCAACCACGATCAATTGCGCGGATATTCTACTTCACTAGCTTCGCCGGCAACACTGGAAGAAGAATGACGAAAAGAAAGTACACTAAAACCTGGCATATTTCTCGTGACAAGCTACGAGCAGCCGCATTGCCCATGATGAGCACATTTATCATCCAAATTTACTCGACCATGTCCAAGTACTTGTCCAGCCACATGAAGAAACGCCAGCCTTTCACCTATCCAAACATACTGAATTCAGTAAGTTGCTTGAAGGAGACATCAGGAAAATTGTATGACATACTACTCTCTCCGTTCCAAAATAGATGACCCAACTTTGTATTAACTTTAGTACAAAATTTGGTCATCTATTTTGGAACGGAGGAAGTACTTGACTCTGAACATTAAAGAACAGAGAAGCAACCTTCATATCCTTGCCATTCGTTGGGCATTCCACTGAATATTTGCCAGTGTTCAGAGATGTCGCCGACTGCTTCAGGATGAACTTTTCTCGACCACATTCTGGACATCCAGTCAGAGGGAGCTATATTCAGCACGCCGGCCGGGAACGGATACGAGTGCAAAGCTAGGGTTAGCGGAGCGAGCCAAGGCTGGAGCAAAATTGAAAGGGCAAATGCATTCGGTTAGTAGAATCGGTTACCTAGTCGGTGGAGGTGCGGAGCCCGTGCTTGCCAGATTCGCCGCCGGGCCCGTGGTGCTGGGGGAATAGCGGTGCCCGTAGTGCCGGAGTAGCCGAGTCGCCTGCGATTGCTTCCTGGTGGCTGGGGTCTCCGCGCCACCGGAGCCGCTGGAGTCGCCGTGCAACGCCGCCGCCCACCGGAGTGGCTGCACCGCCGCTCCGCTGTAGAGGAACAGAGGACGAGACGGGTGAGCTGGTTCGGTCGGTCGGTCGGTTGATCTGTTCAGGTCGGGCTGCGTAGGAAAACAAGTTGATGGAAATTGCAAATTTACCTCGAGCAAAGACCGACTTCCATGATTTAAATTTAACACTACGTTATGGGACGGAAGGAGTACGTAGCTAAAATACCATAAGTTGTCATGATATAAAATATAGTGTAATGATATACATTTTATCCAATGAGCACCTTCGAGATGTTGAGTCAGCACAACATCTAAAGATTTTATTTTATTTTATTCGGGAAAAACTTCAGATCTATTCATTAAGGGCATCTCCAGCCGCGCCCCCAACAGGCCCTCCCCAGGCGATTTCGCAAGGCCGCCGCCCAAAAAGGCCCCATCGCGCCTCTGAAGCCTGTTTTTCGCGGCTCGGGCCAAAACTGGTGCCGGCGGACCCAGGCGAACCCGCGCCTGGGGTGCTTGGGAGCCGCGCAAGCTAAAAAGCGCGTGGCTCCCGACCGAGGCGATCAAGGCCTTTTCCCGCCGTTTTGCTGCCTCTTTTCTCACTTCTCTCCCGCTCGCTCGTCTTGCTCCCGCCATTCTCCCCCCTTTCTCCCGCCAACCCCGCTCGCAGCCCGCCGCCATGCCGCCGAAGAAATACACCATGCCGCGCGCCGCGGCGACCGCGACGGGCGCCGCTACCCAACCGAAACAGAGGAAGCCGAGGGCGCCTCCAACGAAGCCGCCGGGCCTGTCGAACGCCGAGTGGAGGGTGGAAGTACAGCGCCGAGAAGCGGTCACCGCCGACAGGCGGAACCGGGGGATAGCCAAGAAGGCTCGCGACAACGGCAGCGCTGCGCTGCGGCGCTCCTCTTCTCGCCGATGCTCCGCTGTCGGCCACGCCCACCAAGACGCTTCGGGACAGCAAGGCGCCGGATCACCATGGGGTTCATCGTCGCCCGGCTACGCCGACGGCGACGCACACGGCGGGTTCAACCCAAACGTGACCTTCCCTCATGGTCACCCCGCTACGCGCACGCCATCGCCGGCCTTCGCCGGTGTGCAGTACCCACCATACAACTACTCGCCGCCCCCCGCCTACGCGACCACGCCAACGCACATCTCTACCGCGGGCCGCTGCCCTTCTCGCACCTCGGCGACGCCGATGACGCGGGAGCCGACATGGACGACATCATCGCGACCGGATCGGCCGCGGCCGCCTCATGTCCCGGTTTCACCACCCAGGACGAGGTAGTCGACCTCAGCGGCGACATGGAGGCCGAGCTCGGCTACGTCTACGGCGACGATGCGCAGGAGCCCGAGAAGGAGGACGAGGACGAGGAGGAGGAGGAGGAGGAGGAGCCGGCTCCTGTTCCGACGAAGGGGCGCCAGAAAAAGAAGCGGGCGGCGAGGTCGGGCGAGCCGCGCATCAAATGGACGTCCAAGGAGGAGGAATGCCTCGCCGAAGCGTGGAAAGTCGTCTGCCTCGACCCAACCACCGGCGCAAACCAGAGCTTGGAGACGTACTGGGACCGCAACAAGGCCGAGTTCGACGAGCGGAAGCTCGTCGACCCCTACTTCAAAGGCGTGTACATGCAGCACGGTGCCAAGGCGATGGCGAACCATTGGGAGCGTATCCAGTTGGCGTGCAACAAATGGCACGGAATCGTCGAGGAGGTCTCGGCTCGCCCGGAGAGCGGCGCCAGCGTCGAAGATCAGGTACGCACGCCGTTCGCCCGCACATCTTCATGTGACGCCCGGGTAATCAAGCTACAGTAACCCTGCGCTAATGATGCCACGTCACCTAGGTTATTGTTGGTAAACTCGTGTTACTTCAAAGCGATTCAAATTCAAATTTAAAATATAGGCAAACAACAAAAGTTTTCAAATTATAAAACTAAAATGTTCTGGTTGTGCCAAATAATACGTAGGTAATTATGGTGGAGAAACCACACTAGTATAAAATATGGAAATACTACAAATGAATAAAATAGTAGCAAAAACTATTAGTTAAATGATTATAAAATAATAAACAATTACAAATGATTTTATATTAGGTGTCAAGTTAATTTTGGTAGTGGCATAAGTATTAAAAATATTTTAGGTACAACTTGGGTTTTTCATAAACACCGAAATTTAATAAAACAGAAAAGAAATAAAAAAGAAAAAGACAAACTAACAGAAAACTAAACTAAAACGAGAGAGAAGCCCCTGGCCTTCCCTTGGGCCTCGGCCCATCCCAGCAGGTCGGCCCACGCCTCCCGCCTTGGCGCTCTCCCTCCCTCCTGCTCCACCGACCAGGCAAGACGCCGAGCGTGCCCCAACCGCACTCGCGGCCAAGGCCGAGGTGGATAAGGAGACGCCTGGCTCCCCTTTCCTAGATCCCTCATCCACTCCCCGGACGCCTCCATTCTGCCCTCTCTCTCGCCTCTCCTCGAGCTCTCTCCTCTCCACCGAGCGATCCGACGCCGCGTCTTCGCTGTCCCATGCCACCGGGCGGCCCTGCTACCACTGATCCTGCTGGTGAGCTTCGCCAGGTCGACTCCTTGGCTGGTGGCCTCACTGAGCTCGAGGCGCTGCAGCATCGGATCCCCTTCGCCCCTTCTCCGGCTGTCATCGATCTTCTTCGTCTCCACGCCGCCCGCAGCTCCTAAACCGCCATCGAGCCTCCTTGTGTGCTCCACGGTGAGCTCTCCTTCCTCTCCGCTCTCTTAGCTCCTCGCCTAACGTGCTCGTAGTCGCCGCCTCGTCGTTCCTGCATGGTTCGCCATCGACGTCGTTAGCTTTCGAACGGGAGTAGCCACACCCGTTTTGGGCCACCGTGGCGAAATCCCGAGGCTCGCCGGCGCCCACCGCCGTGTTTTGGTTCGCCGAAGCCAACTCCGGCGCCGGCATCCGACGTGGCCGACCTGGGGCCACCCCCAGGGTCACTGCCAACGGGCCCCACGGCCCCCAGTTGACTGGGTTGACCAGTCAACCCTTCTGACTTGGCAACCCCCAGCCACTGACGAGTGGGGCCCACCCCCCTAATTAACAGGAATTAATTAAATTAGTTTAGTTAACCTAAATTAGACACTGACAGGTGGGCCCAGTAGTTTAATAACTGAATTTAGATTAGTTTGAACCCTGTTTAACCCACTGTCTATGACAGGTGGGTCCCCCATGTCAATTTGACTAGTCAACCGAACTGTTGGCTGCTGACGTCACTCTTACGCCATGCTGACGTCATATTCCATTTCGGTTAATTTATTTAATTTCAGAAAATGTTTAAACCTTTAGAAATTCATAGTAATTAAACCGTAGCTCCGATGAAAATGTTTTCTATATGAAAGTTGCTCAGAAAAATACAACGAATCCGAATACGCGGTCCGCTCATCTGTCACATGCCCCTAGCATGATGAACTTGGAACTTTCCCCCTCTTTTCCTTTGTCCGAAAACGCGAAACTCCGGGGATACTTTCCCGGATGTTTCCCCCTTCACCAGTATCACCTCATACCGCGTTAGGGCACCTCTAGCACCGATACTTGTCATGTCATGCATCGCTATGCACCTGCTTGCTTAAATATTTATTGTTTCTTCCCCCTCTTCTCTCGCTAGACACCAAGACCAACGCCGCTGCTACCCAGTACGACTACGGAGTTGACGACCCCTCTCTCTTGCCAGAGCAACCAGGCAAGACCCCCCTTGATCACCAGATATCGCCTATTCTCCTCTATACTGCTTGCATTAGAGTAGTGTAGCATGTTACTGTTCGGTTACTCCTATTCTGTTGCATAGCCTGACATTGTTGCTACATCTGTTGATACCTTACCTGCAATCCTAAATGCTTAGTATAGGATGCTAGTTTATCATCATTGGCCCTACATTCTTGTCAGTCTGCCTTGCTATACTATCGGCCCGTGATCACTTGGGAGGTGATCACGGGTATATACCATACATACATACATACTATACAGATGGTGACTAAAGTCGGGTCAGCTCATTGAGTACCCGCAAGTGATTCTGATGAGGGGGCTGAAAGGACAGGTGGCTCCATCCCGGTAGAGGTGGGCTGTTGGGGAACGTAGTAATTTCAAAAATTTTCCTACGCACACACAAGATCATGGTGATGAACAGCAACGAGAGGGGAGAGTGTTGTCCACATACCCTTGTAGACCCGAAGCGGAAGCGATCACAACGTAGAGGAAGTAGTCGTACGTTCTCCTCGCGATCCGACCGATCCGGCGCCGTTATTCGGCGCCCAGTTCTTGACACACGTACAGCTCGATGACGTCCCTCGTACTCGATCCAGCCGAGTGTCGAGGGAGAGTTCCACAAGACGACGGCGTGGTGACGATCTTGATGTTTCACCGGCGCAGGGCTTCGCCTAAGCTTCGCGACGGTATGACCGAGGTGGAATATGGTGGAGGGGGGCACCGCACACGGCTAAGGAACGATCCGTAGATCAATACTTGTGTCTCTTGTGTGCCCCCCTGCCCCCGTATATAAAGGAGGGAGGGGGGAGGCCGGCCGGCCTAGAGGAGGCGCGCCGGGAGGAGTCCTACTCCTACCGGGAGTAGGACTCCCCCTCTCCTAGTTGGAATAGGATTGGGGGAGGGGAAGAGGAAAGGGCGCCCCCCTCCTGTCCTATTCGGACTGGGGGGGGGCGCGCCACACCCCGGCCGGCCCTTCCTCTTCTCCTCGAGGCCCACCGAGGCCCATTTACCCCGGGGGGTCCAGTAACCTCCGGTACTCCAGTAAATTCCGCCGCCTCGAACCATTCCGAACTCCAAACATAGGCTTCCAATATATCAATCTTTATTTCTCGACCATTTCGAGACTCCTCGTCATGTCCGTGATCACATCCGGACTCGAACTTCTTCGGTACATCAAAATACATAAACTCATAATAACTGCCATCGAAACCTTAAGCGTGCGGACCCTACGGTTCGAGAACAATGTAGACATGACCTAGAACTATTCACGGTCAATAACCAACAGCGGGACCTGGATGCCCATATTGGTTCCTACATATTCTACGAAGATCTTTATCGGTCGACCGCATAACAACATACGTTGTTCCTTTGTCATCGGTATGTTACTTGCCGAGATTCGATCGTTGGTATCCAATACCTAGTTCAATCTCGTTACCGGCAAGTCTCTTTACTCGTTCCGTGATACATCATCTCACAACTAACTCTTTAGTTGTAGTGCTTGCAAGGCTTCAGTGATGTGTATTACCGAGAGGGCCCAGAGATACCTCTCCGACAATCGGAGTGACAAAACCTAATCTCGAAATATGCCAACCCAACATCGCCTTTGGAGACACCAGTAGTACTCCTTTATAATCACCCGATTCGTTGTGACGTTTGGTAGCACCCAAAGTGTTCCTCCGGTAAACGGGAGTTGCATAATCTCATAGTTACAGGAACATGTATATGTCATGGATAAAAGCAGTAGCAACATACTAAACGATCGTGTGCTAAGCTAATGTAATGGGTCATGTCAATCAGATCATTCTACTAATGATGTGACCTTGTTAATCAAATAACAACTCCTTGTTCATGGTTAGGAAACATAACCATCTTTGATTAACAAGCTAGTCTAGTAGAGGCATACTAGTGACATGTTGTTTTGTCTATGCATTCACACATGTATCATGTTTCCGGTTAATACAATTCTAGCATGAATGATAAACATTTATCATGAAATAAGGAAATAAATAATAACTTTATTATTGCCTCTAGGGCATATTTCCTTCAGTCTCCCACTTGCACTAGAGTCAATAATCTAGATCACATCACCATGTGATTAACATCGATAGTTCACATCATCATGTGATTAACACCCATAGTTCACATCGCCATGTGACCAACACCCAAAGGGTTTACTAGATTCAGTAATCTAGTTCACATCGCTATGTGATTAACACCCAAAGAGTACTAAGGTGTGATCATGTTTTGCTTGTGAGAGAGTCTTAGTGAACGGGTCTTTTCACATTCAGATCCGTTATGTATTTTGCAATTTTTCTATGTCTACAATGCTCGCACGGCTACTCTAGCTAATTGCTCCCACTTTCAATATGTATCTAGATCGAGACTTAGAGTCATCGGATCGTGTCAAAACTTGCATCGACGTAACCCTTTACGACTAACCTTTTGTCACTTCCATAATCGAGAAACATATCCTTATTCCACTAAGGATAATTTTGACCGCTGTCCAATGATCTACTCCTAGATCACTATTGTATTCCTTGCGAAACTCAAAGGCAGGGGTATACAATAGATCTGGTACACAAGATGGCATACTTTATAGAAACTATGGCCAAGGCATAGTGAATGACTTTCATTCTCTTTCTATCTTCTGCGTGTGGTCGGGTTTTGAGTCTTACTCAATTTCACACCTTGTAACACGTGCAAGAACTCTTTCTTTGATCTGTTTCATTTGAACTACTTCAAAATCTTGTCAAGGTATGTACTCATTGAAAAAACTTATCAAGCATCTTGATCTATCTCTATAGATCTTGATGCTCAATATGTAAGTAGCTTTACCGAGGTCTTTCTTTGAAAAACTCCTTTCAAAACACTTCTTTATGCTTTGCGAATAATTCTACATTATTTCCGATCTACAATATGTCATTCACATATACTTATCGAAATGCTGTAGTGCTCCCACTCACTTTTTAGTAAATACAGGCTTCACCGTAAGTCTCAGATAAAACAATATGCTTTGATCAACTCATCAAAGCGTATATTCCAACTCCGAGATGCTTGCACCAGTCCATAGATGGATCATTGGAGCTTGCACACTTTGTTAGCTCCTTTGGATCGATAAAACCTTCGGTTGCATCATATACAACTCTTCCTCCTAAAACCCATTCAGAATGCAGTTTTACATCCATTTGCCAAATTTCATAAATTGTGGCAATTGCTAACATGATTCGGACAGACTTAAGCATCGCTACAGTTGAGAAAAACTCATTGTAGTCAACACCTTGAACTTGTCAAAACCTTTTTTGCATAAGTCGAGCTTTGTAGATAGTAACACTACTATCGTCGTCGTCTTCCTCTTGAAGATCCATTTATTTTCTATGGCTTGCCGATCATCGGCAACGCCACCAAAGTCCACACTTTGTTCTCATACATGGATCTCATCTCAGATTTCATGGCCTCAAGCCATTTCATGAATCTGGGCTCATCATCGCTTCCTCATAGTTCGTGGGTTCATCATGGTCTAGTTACATGACTTCCAGAACAGGATTACCATACCACTTTGGTGCGGATCTCACTCTGGTTTACCTACAAGATTCGGTAGTAACTTGATCTGAAGTTACATGATCATCATCATTAGCTTCCTCACTAATTGGTGTAGTAGTCACAGGAACAGATTTCTGTGATGAACTACTTTCCAATAAGGGAGAAGGTACAATTACCTCATCAAGTTCTACTTTCCTCCCACTCACTTCTTTCGAGAGAAACTCCTTCTCTAGAAAGGATCCATTTATTAGCAACGAATGTTTTGCCTTCGGATCTGTGATAGAAGGTGTACCCAACAGTTTCCTTTGGGTATTCTATGAAGACGCACTTCTCCGATTTGGGTTCGAGCTTATCAGATGAAACTTTTTCACATAAGCATCGCAGCCCCAAACTTTAAGAAATGACAACTTTGGTTTCTTGCTAAACCACAGTTCATATAGTGTCGCCTCAACGGATTTAGATGGTGCCCTATTTAACGTGAATGCAGCTGTCTCTAATGCATGATCCCAAAACGATATTGGTAAATCGGTAAGAAACATCATAGATTGTACTATATCCAATAAAGTACGGTTATGACGCTCGGACACACCATTATGATGTGGTGTTCGGTGGCATGAATTTGTGAAACTATTCCACATTGTTTTAATTGAAGACCAAACTCGTAACTCAAATATTCATCTCCACGATCAGTTCGCGAAACTTTATTTTCTTGTCACGATGATTTTCCACTTCACTCTGAAATTCTTTGAACATTTCAACTATTTCAGACTTATGTTTCATCAAGTAGATATACCCATATCTGCTCAAATCATCTTGTGAAGGTCGAAAATAACGATACTTGCCACGAGCATCAACACTCATTGGATCGCATACATCGGTATGTATTATTTCCAATAAGTCAAGAGCTTGTTCCATTGTTCCGAGAACGGAGTTTTAGTCATCTTGCCCATGAGGCACGGTTCGCAAGTGCCAAGTGATTCATAATCAAGTGACTCCAAAAGTCCATCAGTATGGAGTTTCTTCATGCGCTTTACACCGATATGACCTAAACGGCAGTGCCACAAATAAGTTGCACTATCATTATTAACTTTGCATCTTTTGGTTTCAATATTATGAATATGTGTATCACTACGATCGAGATCCCATGAACCATTTTCATTGGGTGTGTAACCATATAAGGTTTTATTCATGTAAACAGAATAACAGTTTATTCTCTTACTTAAATGAATAACCGTATTGCAATAAACATGATCAAATCATATTCATGCTCAACGCAAACACCAAATAACATTTATTTAGGTTCAACACTAATCCCGAAAATATAGGGAGTGTGCGATGATGATTATATCAATCTTGAAACTACTTTTAACACACATCGTCACTTCACTCTTAACTAGTTTCGCTTATTCGCAACTCCGTTTGAGTTACTACTCTTAGCAACCGAACCAGTACCAAATACCGAGGGGTTGCTATAAACACTAGTAAAGCACACATAAAACACCAGATATCAAATATACCCTTTTTCACTTTGCCATCCTTCTTATCCACCAAATATTTAGGGCAGTTCGCTTCCAAAGGACCATTTCCTTTGCGATTAAAGCACTCGCTTCAGGCTTTGGTTCAGCTTTGGGTTTCTTCGTGGGAGTGACAACTTGCTTGTCAATCTACTTGAAGTTCCCTTTCTTTCCTTTGCCCTTTTCTTGAAACTAGTGATCTTGTCAACCATCAACACTTGATGCTCTTTCTTGATTTCTACCTTCGTCGATTTCAACATCACGAAGAGCTCGGGAATCATTTTCGTCATCCCTTGCATACTATAGTTCATCACGAAGTTCTACTAACTTGGTGATGGTGACTAGAGAATTCATCAATCACTATCTTATCTCGAAGATTAACTCCCACTTGATTCAAGCGATTGAAGTACCTGCACAATCTGAGTACATGCTCACTAGTTGAGCGATTCTCCTCCATCTTTTAGCTATAGAATTTGTTGGAGACTTTCATATCTCTCAACTCGGTATTTGCTTGAAATATTAACTTCAATTCCTGGAACATCTCATATGGTCCATGATGTTCAAAACATCTTTGAAGTCCCGATTCTAAGCCATAAAGCATGGTGCACAAAACTATCAAGTAGTCAT
Source organism: Aegilops speltoides (assembly GCA_021437245.1). Classification (NCBI taxonomy): domain Eukaryota; kingdom Viridiplantae; phylum Streptophyta; class Magnoliopsida; order Poales; family Poaceae; genus Aegilops; species Aegilops speltoides. The sequence continues at coordinate 3,585 of JAHHZJ010000289.1, read as the reverse complement.
CATCTCGAGCTAGCCAAACGCTCATAACGCCCGCATCTGCTCCTGCAATAGGTCCGCACCTAGCGGTGCATTAAGGACATAATTCTTCACGTGCAGCAATGAGGATAAACCTCAGATCACGGATCAAATCCGCATCATTGCTACTAACATTTTTCAACACAATTTTCTCTAGGAACATATCAAAATAAACATATGAAAACAACAACGCAAGCTATTGATCTTACAACATAATTTGCAAAATACTACCAGGACTAAGTTCATGATAAATTTAAGTTCAATTAATCATATTACTTAAGAACTCCCACTTAGATAGACATCTCTCTAGTCATCTAAGTGATCACGTGACCCAAATCAACTAAACCATAACCGATCATCACGTGAGATGGAGTAGTTTTCAATGGTGAACATCTTATGTTGATCATATCTACTATATGATTCACGCCGACCTTTCGGTCTCCGTGTTCCGAGGCCATATCTGCATATGCTAGGCTCGTCAAGTATAACTCGAGTATTCTGCGTGTGCAAAACTGGCTTGCACCCGTTGTAGATGGACGTAGAGCTTATCACACCCGATCATCACGTGGTGTCTGGGCACGACGAACTTTGGCAACGGTGCATACTCAGGGAGAACACTTCTTGATAATTTAGTGAGAGATCATCTTATAATGCTACCGTCAATCAAAGCAAGATAAGATGCATAAAAGATAAACATCACATGCAAATCAATATAAGTGATATGATATGGTCATCATCATCTTGTGCTTCATGATCTCCATCTCTGCAGCACCACCATGATCACCATCGTCACCGGCGCGACACCTCGATCTCCATCATAGCATCGTTGTCGTCTCGCCAAACTTATGCTTCTCGACTATCGCTACCGCTTAGTGATAAAGTAAAGCATTACAGTAGCGATTGCATTTCATACAATAAAGCGACAACCATATGGCTCCTGCCATTGCCGATAACTTCGGTTACAAAACATGATCATCTCATACAATAAAATATAGCATCACGCCTTGACCATATCACATCACAACATGCCCTGCAAAAACAAGTTAGACGTCCTCTACTTTGTTGTTGCAAAATTTACGTGGCTGCTACGGGCTTAAGCAAGAACCAGTCTCACCTCGCATCAAAACCACAACGATACTTCACAAATAGACTCCGTTTAACCTTCTCAAGGACCGGCGTAGCTACACTCGGTTCAACTAAAGTGAGAGAGACAGCACCCACCAGTCACCTTTAAGCAACGAGTGCTCGTGGCGGTGAAACCAGTCTCGCATAAGCGTCACGCGTAATGTCGGTCCGGCCGCTTCATCTCACAATACCGCTGAACCAAAGTATGACATGCTGGTAGGTAGTATGACTTGTATCGCCCACAACTCACTTGTGTTCTACTCGTGCAAAACATCAAACCATAGAAAAACCTGGCTCGATACCACTTGTTGGGGAACGTAGTAATTTCAAAAATTTCCTCGCACACACAAGATCATGGTGATGAACAGCAACGAGAGGGAGAGTGTTGTCCACATACCCTTGTAGACCCGCGAAGCGATCACAACGTAGAGGAAGTAGTCGACGTTCTCCTCGCGATCCGACCGATCCCGCGCCACTCCGGCGCCCCGAGTTCTTGACACACGTGACAGCTCGATGACGTCCCTCAGACTCGATCCAGCCGAGTGTCGAGGAGAGTTCGTCGACAAGACGACGGCGTGGTGACGATCTTGATGTTTCACCGGCGCAGGGCTTCGCTTAAGCTTCATGACGGTATGACCGAGGTGGAATATGGTGGAGGGGGCACCGCTGCGGCTAAGGAACGATCCGTAGATCAATACTTGTGTCTCTTGTGTGCCCCCTGCCCCGTGATATAAAGGAGGGAGGGGGAGGCCGCCGGCCTAGAGGAGGCGCTGCCGAGGAGTCCTACTCCTACCGGGTAGGACTCCCCCTCTTCCTAGTTGGAATAGGATTGGGGAGGGGAAGAGGGGCGCCGCCTCCTCCTTGTCCTATTCGGACTGGGGGAGGCGCGCGCCACCCCTGGCCGGCCCTTCCTCTTCTCCCTCGAGGCCCACCGAGGCCCATTTACCCCGGGGTTCCGTAACCTCCCTGTACTCGGTAAATTCCGCTTTCGCCGAACCATTCCAACTCCAAACATAGGCTTCCAATATATCAATCTTTATGTCTCGACCATTTCGAGACTCCTCGTCATGTCCGTGATCACATCCGGACTCAACTTCTTCGTACATCAAAATACATAAACTCATAATAACCGCCATCGAAACCTTAAGCGTGCGGACCCTACGGTTCGAGAACAATGTAGACATGACCTAGAACTATTCACGGTCAATAACCAACAGCGGACCTGGATGCCCATATTGGTTCCTACATATTCTACGAAGATCTTTATCGGTCAGACCGCATAACAACATACGTTGTTCCCTTTGTCATCGGTATGTTACTTGCCCGAGATTCGATCGTTGGTATCCAATACCTAGTTCAATCTCGTTACGGCAAGTCTCTTTACTCGTTCAGAATACATCATCTCACAACTAACTCTTTAGTTGTAGTGCTTGCAAGGCTTCAATGATGTGTATTACCGAGAGGGCCCAGAGATACCTCTCCGACAATCGGAGTGACAAAACCTAATCTCGAAATCGCCAACCCAACATCCGCCTTTGGAGACACTGTAGTACTCCTTTATAATCACCAAGTTACGTTGTGACGCTTTGGTAGCACCAAAGTGTTCCTCCGTAAACGGAGTTGCATAATCTCATAGTTACAGGAACATGTATATGTCATGGATAAAAGCAGTAGCAACATACTAAACGATCGTGTGCTAAGCTAATGTAATGGGTCATGTCAATCGATCATTCTACTAATGATGTGACCTTGTTAATCAAATAACAACTCCTTGTTCATGGTTAGGAAACATAACCATCTTTGATTAACAAGCTAGTCTAGTAGAGGCATACTAGTGACATGTTGTTTTGTCTATGCATTCACACATGTATCATGTTTCCGGTTAATACAATTCTAGCATGAATGATAAACATTTATCATGAAATAAGGAAATAAATAATAACTTTATTATTGCCTCTAGGGCATATTTCCTTCATGGGCCTGGGTTCCCGACGGCCCCCGACTGTTACTTTGTGGCGGAGCGACAGGGCAGGTTGAGACCACCTAGGAGAGAGGTGGCCTGGCCCTGTTCGGCGTTCGCAGATACTTAACACGCTTAACGAGATCTGGGTATTTGATCTGAGTCTGACATTTGGTCTATACGCACTAACCATCTACGCGGGAGTAGTTATGGGTATCCCGACGTCGTGGTATCAGCCGAAGCCTTCTTGACGTCAGCGACTGAGTGGCGCGCGCCGGATTGGAACATAAGCCTGCACTTGTATTAAGGGGCTAGTTCGCTCCGGCACAGACGAACGTCTTGTGTGTGCTCGAGGCGATGGGTCCGACCCTAAGGCGCTTAGGTTTAGACCGCGTCTTGACCTCTCTGTTGTGCCTAGGTGGGGCTGTGACGTGTTGATCTTCCGAGGCGGGCATGACCCAGAAAGTGTGTCCGCCAAATGGGAT